>VDFB02195749.1:0-46104 GCA_007258455.2 Sequoia sempervirens | reverse complement strand
ATGTTTGCTTGAGACGAAGTTGCCCCCAGTATGGTAGTAGTAGTACCTTCATGCTTTGATTTCTCCTGTTCCAAGAGCTCTTGTTCAATAAGTGTTCTCTGATAGATGACCACCGTAGTTGACGTTCTTTCAATTTTCTGCTCTGCTAACTCTGGATGTTCTATCTGACTTGTTTCCTTGGGTGGATAATGATGGATATCTTTATTCATGATGTCCTCAATCTGAGTTTGGGACATATTCGATCCTGATGTTGACAAATCCATTTGATTGTAGGAGTTAAGAATCTTCTCTTTTTGTGTAACAAAATCTTGTTCTTGATGAAGATCATCTACGTGTCCATCCATAGAAAGCATCTCAAGGGTAGATGGAGGAGTAAGTGCTATGTGGATGTGATCATCTTGCATGGATAAGAGAGTGTTCATTAGATTATTGTAGTATCTTGGAGATACAAATTCTTGATCTTGATTAATTTTGGAGTTTCTTTTGACATGCTTTGGATCAAGTTCTTGACATGGGTCGGTTTCAAAAAATGGTGCTTGGATATCTTCATTGGACATGGTAAGTGGTTCAACATCCTCAAGTGTCGAGTTTAGGGTTCTTTTAGTATCTGTAACCATGCGGTCAAAGGGGATCAACATGTTTTGAAAAGGACCATTGCTAGACTTTGGTGAAAGATTTTGATCATGCTTTGGAATAAATTCTTGAGATATGTCCTCTAACTCGTAAGGTGATGTAGAGACATTTTCAACATGATCATAGGTAAACTGATTGTGCATTATGTCAATAGGATCAAATAATCCCAACACTCCTTGAAAGAGATCACTAAAAAGTGGCTCTTGATGTATGGTGAGTTGATCACCGGATTGTGTAGATATATCTTCAATGTGCTCCTCGATGGAGAGGTTTTGATCATTGTTTTCGACAATTGCGATGGAGAGATTGTGAATGTCTTCGACCATAGCATCAAGTGATGTTGATATTTCTTGAATTGGCTCATTGTCTAGTTTTGTTGGTGGATTTTGATCGTGATTCAAAAGTGACTCTTGACATATGTTGATTTGATCATTGGATGAAGTAAACGTGCTCGCGATGATTGATCTGATCCTTGTTTCTTCAATAGTCATCTTTTGTTTGTGCTCGGTTATTAGTTTGAGGCTTGGGAAACTTGGAAAGGATTGTTGTGACCCTAGGAGCTTGTGCTGTTTGTTGTTGTTGCAGCGATGTTTGAGCTTGATTTTGTCGTGAAGCTTGAGAAGCGTGTGTGGCTATAGGTGCTTGCTGAATTGTTTGATATTGTTGGAGTAATTGTTGGTATGCTTTGAATGAAGCATTGTAATGGCTTACTTGGCTTAGCCTATGGTGGTGGTGGTGGACTGAAATTGTGTTGGATGTAGTGACAAGTGTTTGAGATACCTTCTGAGCTTATCATGGTAGTGTGAGGGTTGAGATGTGATGGGAGTGATAGTGGCGCTTTGGAACGATTGAAGGATAGTGATGGTTGAATGACCGAGGTGATAGGCCCTTTGGGAGACCGTGATTTTGATTTGGGATCAATGTTGTTATTGATTAGATACCATCCATTGGTGTGATGTCGATGGTATATTCAAAGGATTTGTCGTGATGGTTTGATTGATGTTATGTGGATTGATTTGGGTGAAATGATTGGTGTTAGGTAAAGGGGGAAGCCCTAAACCAAGGAATGATGTGGGTAATGGTGGTGGAGATTTCCCTTGGCGCAATGCCTCAACTATTTTGGAAAGTTCGCAATTTGATCTCGCCAAATTTGTTCTTGATTTTGATCTTGACTCACTTGAGATAGTTGATTTGGCTTGTGTTCAAGTAGTTTTGGCATGCATGCTTGGTTTTTGAATGGGATTATGGGAAAATTGACTTTGGATAATGTTCTGATTTGGCATGATAGGATGAACAATGTTGGTATTGGGAATCATTTTTCCAAAGGTTTCCGAGTTAGGATTCATGTTTCGAAAAAATGCATTTGGTACATCTACATTTGGTTTGTAGGGATTTGGTGGGATGATGTTGCTTGTTTGAAGATTCATGTATTGATTGTTTGGAGGATAGACTTGTAAGTTTGGACTTTGATTGAAATCTATCATGGGGAGATGTGTTCCAAAATTCAGATTGGGCATACCCACACTTGTTGTACCATTGACATTTGTCGAAGGAAATGATCCTATGCATGGATTTTGATAATTGATAGGTATTGCAAGGCTTTGAAGATTCAACTGATTTAGATTACTCAAGATGTATGGATCAAATGTATATTCCATGTTCTTCTTGTGTTTTGACCTTGTTATGAAAGTGACCTCTAAGATTCTTAGGACCAATGGCGAGATGGAGGATGAAATGTGAATGATATGAGTGTTGAACGTTTAGGGATTTGTATCAATGCTAGACTTAGGATTTGATGTTGATTGTTTGATGTGGAACTTGTAAAACCCTAAAATGTTGGATGTTATCTTAGGATGAACTTGTTCAAAGAGGTGATAATTTAACTAAGTGTGCGTGGAAGGATTTATCCAAACACACCTAACTAAACAAATGATTTTGATTTGGTTTGGAAATGTACCCAAGTCTAGGTAATGATGTTTGCAAAGATCTAAAGTTGTTTTGGTGAGATGGATTGATGAATGTTTGAGGTGGATGAAGTGTTTGATTTTGACCCTAAGAGACTTAGAGAGACTTTGTTTACTAGGCCAAGGTATTGAAGAACACACTTTTCTCTAAGAGCAATCAAAAGACCAATATGAACAAGGGATATCAAGCACATGTGTGGGGTCCAATTCGTTATCTTTGCTTAGTGTATTCCTTTTACCACAAACACACTCTTGATTAAAGTTTCAAACTAAGATGTCCTATGTCAAAATTCCTTTTCTTCCCACAAAGTGTTGTGTGGGAGTTCCAAGAAATTGAGGCAAAGGGATTTCCTAGGTTAACCCTAGTTAGAGCAAATGACGATATAAATTCAAGTGATGAGAAACCTCTAAGGACATAATCCCAAGGGAAGGCAACAACACTTAAATTTGTCAAAAGGTATTTGCTCTATCAAAAGGGGTTTGAAATTTGCATGATCATGTTTAAGTGTTTGTTTGCAAAATGTTTTCGAATACACACTGTGTTTTCAAACAAAGAACAATTACAAGCCCTATGGATGTGATAGACAATGTTTGTTGAGTCCCCACTTGGACAAGTCCAGCTACGCCTACTTTTAGCGGATGGTTAGATGCTTGACCCTTGGCTCCCTCCACGGCACTCACTTATAACGGGCACCAAGCATCAACACCATGAAACTCCCATGGCATGCTTTCCATCTCTACTAAAAGCCGTAAAATTGTGGGGCGGCTTCAGAACGACCGTTCTTGCACCAACAAACAGATTAAGGATTTTGGCAAATTCTAACACATAGGTTCTAGTAAGGACTTTCCGTTCGTAGGAGTTGACCCAACGTGGCAAGAGTCCCCTTTCGGATCCATCTTGTCGGAGCCAACCGCGTGATTATGGCGTTTAACCAAAATCCTCATTTATATCCCGGCTGGAAATACTCTTGGCTTTAGAGTGTTACCGGTTGAGTCGTCGCTTGGGTGAGTACTTTTTCCCCAAGGCAGGCCCTCTAAGATAAACAAAAGCGAGCAAAGACACAATCCGTAACTCGATCGATCTTTGATGGCACAAAGAACGAGAATGTACGCGAAAATGCCCCTACTCACACTCGCACAAGATGTTCAATTTTTAAGCCCAAAATGAAGTGTTTTAAAGCAATAAAATGTATTTTGAGAGTTTCTCTTGCACCCTAGATCGCACGAAGCGCAAGGGGAGAGGATACGCACTCAAAAGACAAAATAACACAATCAAGCACTTGTTTGTTTTAGCCTCAAAGCAATGATGACTTCATTTTAAGCACCAAAAATCAAATGTGAAGTTTTCTTGTTCAATTTTAGTCCAAATTGAAATCTAATCAGTTTCTAAGGTTCAATTTTAATCCAACATTGAAAGAAAACAATGATCTAGTTGGGTTAAAACAGAAAATTAAAGCATGAAATAGAAGCCTTTAAGCATTAAAAAACGCTTTGTGAGTTTCAAATTTGATGCTTAATTCTTCAATTTAAATCGGTTTGTTGAGTTATGGATTTCCTCCGACTTGTCACTCCATTATCCTCGAGAAATCCTATACCCAAAAAAAACAACAATTATTAGTGCAAAGAAATAGCAAGATTGAGATTAAATAGCAAAATAGTTTTTGAACGTTAATGGATAAATACATAGAAACACATTAAGACAGCAAATACCAATGATCTCTACAAATTTCAAGATTCTTCTCTAAAGCATTTTCATGACTTTAGTGCTCGAGTTAAAAGATATTTTTGATGAAAATGGGTTCTAATGGCATACTTAGCTTCCCAATTGAACTTTTATATCAAAACAAGTCATTTTGCTTTGACTAAAATCAGACAATGGAAAAAAGTAAATGGATTCTAGTGACCTGCAGCAGCTAAACAATGGACATTAAGTATCGGATTAGTTTATATTTTCTCCCATCAAACTCACCATTTTCAAACTCGGAGAAAGCACAATGATATTTTAATAAGAAACAATGTCAATTTTGAAATCATTTAACAGCTATCAAATTATTATTTTTTTTTTTAAAGGCTTGATAAAACAGAATTAAATGTAAATTTGAATTCGACCTTTTGAGTAACCACCACAAAATGAAGGAGCATTTACTACTTGATTGCACACAAAATCATTCAGAATTAATTAACCATCAATGAGAGATGTTTCTACGCAATCTTTCCAAGGACAATTACTTTCCGACAGGGGTGATTAATTGACAGCAATTAAATCAAGGCAGCCACTGTAGATTGCAGAGTTTGTGCATTTGGCAGGAGACCACATTCTCTAAGTCGGCTACTCTAAAACCAAAAACAAGATTAACTGCGAAGAGATTAAGAACTTCAGCTATCTCTTCCCCCACAGCTGGTATTAGCAGGGTACAGACGTCCAACCAGTCATAAAGCTGCGCCACAAATTTCTTATGAGGGAAATTCTTTAAAGAAAACACGTGCTAGACATCTATGCTATTTATTGTGCAGCGCGGGTAGATTGGAGAACTTTACTTCTAATCTATCAAACCTGAGATGTCAAGTCTATTCATTGCGTGCAAACTCCTCGATCTACATCATCTGACATTGTAGAAGGCACGGGTAGATTCACCAGATCAAATGTCAACAAATCTGCATCGAGCTATGCTAGGAGGTTTTAGATTTCGCTAAAATCACTCTCACATGTTGCGTTTGGTGATATAGCTCCAGTATTTTATCACACGGCCCTTCAATGCTTCCAACAGTGCTACTTCTGCATCAATTTTGCATGGCCTACTATTGACTTGTGTGTGGGAATGACTCTCGTGCTGGATCTTGCCTCCTTCAAAGTATGTGTCTAACCTCAGTTTCAATGCCCCTGTGCTGCGTTAAGAGGTGGGCGCTCATTAAGATGAACAACAGAAATGAATACCGAAGAAGACAATATTAAAAAACAAGAATATTAATGAGAAAGACAGCATCGACATTAATGATTGAAGCAGCGATATTAATAACAAAGCGTTTGTCAGTTATTCAAAATCATGCCCTGTAATGTTAAGATCTTGTCTTTGATATCCGACTTGAATAGTTTGGTTCGACCACAAGAAGAAGAGGACTTTTAATACAATGTTGTCAGGTGATGGAAAAAAAGGCGTTGAAAGCTTATTCAGATCTGAATGTGAACCAGGTGTTGCAGATGTGTGGACAAGGCGTGTGATAAGGCATGCAGATTGACACAATGGCATCTTGTATTGTCCTTTTGTTTTCCTCTTTCATTAAATTTCAATTTGTTAATCATAGACCTTTTTCTATGTCAATAATTGCACACAAAGATAACCAAAAATCATTTAAAAAGGCCTAAGCAAGGCGCAGATTATTTGTTAGAACTGCAAATTAAAAGATCTTAAATGGCAGGCTTCTGACTCTTACCTAGCTTGAATTTGAATTTATCAGGAGCAAGACTTTGGATGCTATGTCGTACGTTCTAACTAGCAAGGTTTCAGATAAGGACAAGTCTGAAAACCAAAGCCGATGCTTCTTTTACTTCTCTAGTTTGCTAGTTCCAGTCAAATATGTATGCAAACCGCGCCAAGCATAGACAAGGCACGTTGGGAAAAATAATAAACATTTAAAACACTTTAGCTCTTTGCTGAAAATGGCAGAGGTATTGGATCCGAATGCCTACGGTCTAACATGTTGAAAGGATAGGCAAAGTATTTCTAATTACAGTGACCAATTTCTGAAAGCATAGGCAAAGTATTTAAGCTGTTTCATACAATACCTCAGATAAACACGTTCCTATAGACTACAATGTTTGCAAGATATGCACAAAATGGATTTTTTTTTTGACAAAAAAAACCAGAAAAGACTACGGAACATTTGAAGAAAATGCCACTAACAGGTGTAAAGTCAAATGCTTATACCTTTTCTACCATCAAGGAAAATGTAAAAGCTTTGACTTGGTACGTGAAATGTTTATCATAACGCCTAAATGTAGTCTTAGCAAATGTGATATTTGATAGATTTACGGAAGAAACCTCAGAAATTTTCAAGCAATGCGACAATGAACAAAAATAAAGACTATGCCCTCCTTCTAGCGCCAAATGTGAGTACCATTGTAAATCTGCAAACACTATACCTCAAGCATGGATTAATGACTTACAAATTTATCAAAATACTCCTATGAAATAATGCAAAATGCTTCCTAAACATGATAGCAAATCAAACTAAATTGAAAGCATGAAAGAAACAAGATACATATCTATTTCATAGTGGATTGGTGTCACATGTGCTAGTGACCCTTTCCCAATCCTTGACCAAAGCTTAGGATAAAAATGCTATGAAGATGGTGGAGATGATAAATGGACAAGATAAGTTCTCAAAGAGAATGACCTTGCATCAAGTTGTGGAGGATTGTGGAGATTTGAAGGATTTGCTTGAGGATGCTTGTATTTAAAGATTTTCAAAATGCCAAATGTTGAAGAGGGACCAATGTGGGATCAAAAACAAGCCAATGAATTGAGGACACTTGTCATCATGTGATTAGTTGATGTGTGTGCAAGATTTGGGAAGAGTGCCCAAGAGGGGGAACTTTTGAATTCAAATTTGCAATAAATTTTGAGAGGGGGACAAGAAAGGAGAGCAATAAATGCCCTGTTTGACTTGTCATGTTGAGGGAAAATGAGTGTTTTAATAAATCAATAAAATTGATTTATTGTGCAAGTGGCTAGATCTAGATAATGCAAGTGGGATGTGATTAGTATTAGATTAGGATTAGATTAATTTAATGATGATTATGCTGATTTAATGCTGATTAACTGATTTGACTTTTTGGACTTTGATAAATGATTTAAGATTTGATTTAAATGGCTTTTTGATTTATTTAATTAAGTGGATGATGCAAGATGAAGGTTGAATGCTAAGATTTATTTGATAAATGAACTTATTTAATGAATGGATGAAAGTGATGAATTTGCCTAATGTAAGAGCTAATTTGACCGAATCTGATCGAATGCATAATGTGAATTTTGCATGTCTACAGAACTCTTATATGAAAAATGCATCAAGGCCTATAATCATCTCCAAGCATATCAACATCATCTTAGGAGAAGTTACAACAATAAATTATATCCCCTCCAATTCAACATTGGTGATCTAGTCTTGAAAGAGAATCAGTGTACCCAACAAGATCGACAAAAGAAGGGAAAGTTTGAAGCAAATTGGTTGGGTCCATATGTCGTCACTGTAAAATATGGTTCTATAACATATTGGCTTGCAACACCTAAGGGGGAACCCTTGGAAGATCCTATCAACATCATGCACCTGAAAAGGCTTTACACCTAGGTCAGCTGGGTTATCCTACCTAGAAAAATCCAAAAAAAGTAAAAAATCAGCAAAAAATAACAAAAAAGTCAAAAAATACAAAAATAGTAAAGAGAAATAATGCATCCTATGGTGAAAACCATCCTTGGTGGTTCCTTGAATAAGTACGTTTGGTGAAAACTTGGCAACAGGTGCCATTCGTAGAGGGATTAATCATTATCTACCTTGTGTCCTATTTTCCTTTACACTTCCATCCACCCTATCCACATATTTTCTCCTCACATCCTATCATGCCCATCCTTGCATCAACATCATATTTATCCACCACTTGGTATATTTTGATTAAGCATTGGATGATACAGATCGACTATCCTAAATCCTGAGCTTTCATCCTAAATCTGAGCTTTTCATCACCTATATGTTGGTGTTGTTCATTGGTATCGTGTCCCCATCTAGGTTTCTTCATCGTTTCAATCATCATTAGGTCTCATGTTGTCTTTCATCCACTTTTGTCGAACTATGTTGCCCCTACGCATTCACGTAGGAAAGGCTAATCATTTGATCAACACCCAGGGCATTTGTTCATCATTTTGTGTCAGTCTTTGTCCTCCATCTATGTCTCCATCATCCTCTTTCCACTTTTATCCATGGTCAGTCATCAGTCTTTTATCAAACTACAAGTTCTCTATGCTTTCACGTAGGCAAGGCCATCAATCGATGAGCCCCTAAGACCCTAGGTTTGTCCTTAGGGTGTGTCTAGGTGTCGTGTCAAGTTGTCAAGCATGTCCCTACCTAGCTGGTGCTTAATAACAAAATTCATTGGTACCGTGAGGTTCAATCAGTTTCAAGTATCCTGAGTCATGTCGATCACCTAATCTATCCTCCATTCTTGGTCTTAACAAGATGTATCCTTCCTAAATCAGACCACATCAATCCCATTCACCTACTGATCCTATGGCAAAGGACACTTGAAATGTGTTGTGATCTTTTACTGCTTTTGGCATTTTGTTTATCATTTGAGCTTCCTATTATACCTTGTCAGGGTTTCCACTATCTAGCATATCATGGTGCACTTTGATAGGTAAATATAGGGGCATATCTTGATTTTTTGTGATCTTGTCTTCTTGGTTGTCCCACGTAGTACCCCACCAAAATCATTGTGGTCTTGTGTTACACTGGGGAATGCTTTCATGCTTGTGGTTATTCCAACATCGGGCCTGACCAAAGCCATTGGATTTGGAGTGTTGAGATTTCCTTCTTGTTTGTTGTGTTTTTCTTATGCATTTGATACTTGTTGATTGCGAGGATACTGGTATAGGTTGAATCACACTTGATCCATGAAGAATCAAAGCATAATGGAGCCACGGGTACTTAAATCTCAACAAGATAAATCAATCAAAATTGAAAGTAAACATTTTATCAAAAAACCTAACATGGTGAATTTATGAAAGCTTTAAATAAAACATCTACTCTAATCTATTGAAACTTATCCCATTGTGGAATTGGTGTCATGTTGATGTGGACTGACAACCCTTTCCCAATCTCATGATAGTGAGCTTGTTTCAGTCGATTCTATGGAAGAGAATCGATGAAACCATGATGTTTGGTGTATGAAAAACCTAAATTATGATTAAAATGAACATGATGCAAGCTAGGTTACCATGATTTTATGCTAAAAACTATCTAATTATGTAATTTCTAAACTAATTCTAAGCTAAGAGATTCAAAATCCTAATTTATAAACAAACTAAGAAGGATTCATGGAAGCCATTAATGAAAACTTGAAGCTAATATGCAATTGAAAATGAACTAAAACAAGCTAAATGTGTGAAAATTGAGAGTATGGATGTGAGCAAATTTAACAACATAAGTTTGCAATAAAATATCATGGATCCATTTGTCTCCAAATAGTGATCTATTTATAGGAGAGTAAATAAAAAAAAAGGTGGTTGAGATTAAAAAGTTTAATCAATGGTTCAAGATGAAAGAAAGAGGAGCATGGATCATGGATTCTCATCAACGAATGAGAATGCATGATGAAAGTTAATCAAGGGATCACATTTACCTCAAACAAACACACTTTTGACCTGCTCACATAGGGCAAAGGTAACTTGCTAAAAAGGTAAGAGGGTTAACTTCTTAAAAAAGCTAAGTGAGTTGATTGGAGAAGAGGGAATATTCCTTAGAATATTCCATTGGATGAGGATAAAGGTGAATTTGCATATCAAAAGAAATTTTTAATTGTGCAAAAAGGGGTAAAGAATATTTCGTGGGAATATTCCCTTTGATTAGAGGAATAATTAGTATAATTGCTAATTAAACAAGGTTTACTTTATGCAATTAGGGAATTAGAGGAATTAGAAGATATTCATTAAATTAGATGATTTAATAAATAGGGGGTATGAAATGATATTTAATTAAATAAGATAGGGTTATTTAATTAAATAGGATGACTTGGGAGATTAAATTAAATATTTTGATTTATTTAATTTAATAGGATGAAGTGTTAGTGTGAAAAGAGATGAATTAACCCAATTTAATTAATTATGCCAAATAGATGAAAATGATGTAATTAATTAATTAGCTAGGCTAATTAAGTTAATTAAGCAAAAAGATGATGGATTAAAGAGGAAATGATGTTAGTAAATCTGATTTAAGTGCATGAAATCGATTAGGACATTTTTAGTGTCTACAACACCAATCTTCCTTGGTTCTTCATACCCTAGCATATTGTGTCTTATGCTATAGCAAAAATTAGTGCTCCTAATATGGCAAAATGGCATTAGATTTAAATTTCATTTATCATCCCCCTGCATTGCATTTATCCCCATCCATTCTCCCTCTAGCCTATGGTTAGTGATTTTTGTTTGTGCAAATGTTATTCCCCCACCCATTCCTCCTACCAGGATTCCTATGGTTTTGACAGGTGCACTATCACACCCATCATCATTCATCTAACTACGCATACTCATTATCATCTTAAGTCCACTTCATTATTGCATTTTAATTACCATTTCATTGCATTATCATTTTCATTATCATCTTAAGTTGTTTAGATTAATATAGATCTATTAGTCTAAGCATCTTAAGTTCATTCCATTTCATTATCATTTTATTGCATTATTATTTTCATTATTGTCTTAAGTTGTTTAGATTAATATAGATCTATTAGTCTAAGCATCATAAGTTCATCCCGTTTCATTATCATTATCCCTTTCATTATTGCCTTATCATTTTCATAATCTTCTTAAGTTGATTAGATTAATATAGATTAGTTAGTCTAAGCATCTTAAGTTCATTTCATTATTCATTGCATTATCATTTTCATTATCATCTTAAGTTGTTTAGATTAATATAGACCTATTAGTCTAAGCATCTTAAGTTCATTCCATTTCATTATCATTTCATTGCATTTTCATTTTCATTATCATCTTGAGTTGTTTGGATTAATCTAGATTGGTTATTCTAAGCATCTTAAATTCTTTTCATATCATTTCATGTTGTTTAGAGTTGCTATTCTAAACATCTTAGTTCATTTCACTACATACATTGCATTCATCACATCCATCCATAACATGATCATATATTTTCATCCATTACATATTTTCATGTCACCTCATACATGCATATTCAGTCATCCATATCATATGCAATCATCATATCATATCCCATATGTATACATCATAAATCACAATAATCTTGCCACCTGCATCGCACACCATTAGTATCACATCCATAGCATATATCATAAAATCACAAATCATGTCACATCACATCCCACATCCAAAGGCGGTGGGTATAATACACCTAATCCATATCATCCACATAGACATAAGCATAAACCATCATAATTGCATGCATACATCATAATTGTAACCATCCACATGAGCACAATAAATATCCATGACATCACATTATAATCACATGGCATCATCAATGTCCATCGCATACCATATGTATATATATAAAAAAACAAAAAAAAATATTTTCCGTCACATGTCCATCATAGTCCATAATAAAAAGATCATAAAAGCCCACAATAGTCCATAATAACAAGTCCATAAACGTCCATGAAATTTCATCAAATAAAGATACAAGTGCAGAGCTCTAATCAAATATAGATGACTACATTTGACACATCATGGTGTCCATAATCAATAAAGAATAAATGAATGAACCAATCTCGGAAATCTGTGCAAAAGAATCTGTAGCCTCTACCTATATACACTAACCATCCACTCTGCACCTGTCAAAACTATGATCTTGTATATCAATCATCCCTTATCTGCTACTCCCTACATTTGACCATTGTGGGGAGTCCACACTTGGTCCTCATCCATGAGGAGGAGTCTCTTTATACTGGCTATACCCTGTAGCATGCGTTTGAGTTGATCGGGAGGGTGTTGATGTTTGTGCCACTACTCTAACATATGGTGGAACCCTCAATATAGGATTTGGGATGGCTTGATAGTAAGCAAGCATATAATATGATGCCTCAGTCTCAGCATCAACCTCTCCTATTTCATATGTTCTACCTATATCCCTCTCTATCTAATATCTATCCCTCTACTGAGTGATAGCCTACCTCTCATGCTCCCAAGCCTCCTGAGCTAGCCTCATCTGCTCAACTTGTCCCTCCAACTGAGATATCCTCCTCGCCACCTCATCTTTCTCTCCCTGTAGAGTTTGTACTTGCCCCTCCACTACCTCAACCCTCTCTAGAAACCCCCCCACATCTCCCATAGTTTCCTCTACACAATTGACTTTCTGCCAAGCCTCATCTCTCTCTCTGCATCTCCTCCATCCCCCCTCGCAAGTCCTCAACCAGTCTCTATAGATCATTCCTCTCTGTTTGCACCTCTTATAACCTCCTCCCTGCCTCATCTGCTAGCTTCTTGGAGGCTTTTTCCCCATCTCCCTATGCACTCTGTAGTCATTGTACCTCAACCTACAGACGTCCCACCACTTTCTATAACCTGTCCTTGTCCGCCTTTGACTCTCTGAGTCTATGCTCTATTATCCCTAGCCTAGATAGGGCTCCTTTCAGTAGTACTGTGAGGCCCTCTAGTGGTGGAGGTACATACAACACCATGGCTAATGGGTCCATCGCAGGGGCATCCACTTCCATTGCCTACTCCTCCCCCCAATCTCCTCCTCCCCACTGCTTGTTGGCCCTCCTCCTCCTCCTTTGTGGCCTAGCCAACTCCCTCTCATCATCTGAATTGAACCCCAAAGTATCAACAATCATGATGCAAAGCGAAGGTGGAGATCTCTCACAACAATGTAAACTTCAATTCTAAATCAAAGAACTCTTCTTTACTATGCAATCAACTTATTAGGCATCAACTCACCCTCAAGGGTTTCAACCCTTCTATCTTGCAAAACAACAAAAAATCTTCACCAAGTCCCTTACAAAGGCCCTCAACATGCATATAATGACAATTGAATACAATCTCCATGATAGTTTCAATGAAATCTCCAAAACTCACCATTTGCAACTAGCTTTCCTTGTAGTAGTGGAAAACCTATTTTTCAGCCCTTTGACCAGATCTTTCCAAAACACCAAGAAAATTGATTGTGGATTCAAGGACCTATTTTAGGGTTACACAACATACTAGGAAAAAAAACACACTTCCTTTGGACCAAATGCCTCAAAAATGGACTTTTCACTATTTTAGGCCTCTACTTAGACCACTTTTACAAAGAGACCACCCTCTAATCTTCTCACCAAATCCCCAAACCAAAAATTAGTCTTTAATTAAGTATCAAAACAAAATATTTTCTATTTTTTAGGACCTTACATGCTCAATTAGGTTTCCAATACAAAAACCCTCCTTATAGCCAAAATACTAGGGTTTTAGGACACCTTTATTGATTTCCAACTTCCCACTCACTCTTGACCAATAAAATTGCTCATAAACCTTTAAATAGTTCCTCCCATGCTCAAGGAACATTCATTTGGACATTAACAATGTGAGTTCATCAATTCATAGGTTTGACCCACCAATTTCCAAGGGAAAACACACATTTCCAACCCTTCCTTTCATGCTTTAAGCCAAGAAATCACTCTTACATGCCTCCTATTTCCAAATTACATTCCCTACATGCTACTACATCATCCCACCAAGTTACAATTGAAGACAGTAGGTGGGATGATGATTAATCCATTAAAGAAACTTCAAACCCTTGGGATTGTTCAGGAACCGGTATGAGGTTTTTAGAGATTTTAAGCCTTAAAAGTTTATATAAAACCCTGTCAAAACACCAAATGTAAATTAAAGCATCTATCTATAGATTCAAATGAGAAATCAATGCATATGGAGCCTATACAGCCTGCACACAGCAAGGAAACTTAGAAAAAACAATGAAAATTATATGAAAATAGAGAAACTTCAATCTTTATTTTTTTCTCTTGGATTCAACAACCATCACTCAGGCTTCCCCAAGGCTTTTATAACATTTCTTAACCTTCTCAATCCAACCAAAGCCCCTAACCACTAAACAACCACCTTTTAAAAGGATATAACCGTTGGAACTACAAATTTGTTGCATAATGCAACTCACAAATTTGAAACTTTATGACACTAACTTAATGACTCCTATTACACACAATCTCAAATAATTTCCTTTTTAGGCTTACAAATGCAATTTGATGACTCCATTTTAATAAAAAAGTTCATTGGACCATTAAACATAAGAATTTGTCACTAGGTGGTTAGGTGCTCCTGCACCATACACCCCCACTAGGAAGAATTCATGCCACATGAATTGTGGATGATACCACCATGCCCAAGCTGGATTAAGACTCCATTGACTCATAGGCCAATCCCATTGACCCATACTATTTTTTGCTCCATATTGTTCCACCTTTCTACTCTTCCCTACTTCTCTGGCTTTATTGACACTTGTTTGTGCCTTCAACTATCCATTAGGACTTGCCAATGCTCTTCTACCTATTTCCATTTGTTTTGTACTTGCAGATAAACAAATTTCAATACCATCATTACCATAAACTTCATTTGTCTTAGCCTCATCTCCTTGTTGAGGTTTGCCCTGCAATACACCCTATTCTTTTACCCCTGTCATCAGTCCCAACACATTGCCACTATGCTTCTTCACTATTTTATCAGTGTTATCTATCACTGTATTTGCAAACCTTGCTTGCTTCACTCTCATATCTACAATAATAGGACATCCTATGGTGCCTACCATAAGAATTTCACACAAAATTGGTGCCATTACCTTCTTTGTTGCTATATCAATCCTTATATCCACTCCCCCTGCATTATCAGACCTAGAATGGTTCCCAAAATCAAATTTTTTGATTTCCCTCACATCACTTATAAGGTTTTTACTCCCACACATGATCACTTTAGCTTTTCCCTTCTCATCTTCTACCCAAGGAGTTAAAACAAATTTATGACCATTTTTCATTATGGTATACCTATTTTCTCTCCCATCATACATAACACACCTATCATACTGCCATGGTCTTCCAAGGAGTATGTGGCAATAGTCCATTGGTAGAATGTCACAAATAACACTATCCTTATAATCACCAATCTGGAAATCTACAATAGCTTGCTCATTTACTAACAAAGATTGACCATTACTTAACCAAGATACCTTGTAGGGAAAGTCATGATGAATCCTTTTCAAGTTTAACTTATTCACCATTTCACATGAAACCATATTTTCAGTCGAACCATAATCAACCACAAATTTACATACCTTTCCCTTACTCTTGCAAGTGGTTTTGAATAACCTCTTCCTATGTAATGGCTCCACTTCTTTGGAAGTCTTCAAAAGTTTCTTGTGTAGCATCAAGGCTTCTCCAAACTCGAGATCAATTGGACAGCTTGATGAACCAGTGCTCTGCTCATCATCTTCTTGCACAAGTTGAACCCTTTTATCACCTTTACTTCCACTTGATGAATCACCAATCTTCTCAAGACATTTGAAGGATGGATGGCCAAATTCATTGCAAGTGTAACATCTACCTGAAAACACATTGTTAGAACTCCTACCTCCACCAAATCTGCCCCTTGTGCCTCTCCATCCACCTCTGAAATCAAATTGCTCTTGACCTTTCATGGCATCTTCTTGATTATCATTGGTTGGCTTTGAATTAGGAATGAATCCTCTTCCTCTTGATGCATTACCTCTGCCTCTAACTGCTTTGTCTTGCCTTCTCTTCATTTTCTCCTCCACCCTAATTGTCATTTGATAACATTCCTCTACAATTCTAGGGTTAGCCAAAACAAATTCATCTTGTATGTTTAATCTTAAACCACCCATGTATCTTGCAACTTTTTCATCCTCATTCTCATAATGACCAGATCTTAAACTCAATTTATAAAACTCCTTAGTATAAGACTTAATATCCATTTCCTTTTGCCTTAAGCTTTGCAATTTCTTAAACATTTGAACTTGATGATCCTTGGGTAAGAATTTACCTTTGAGTTTTGATATCATCTTGTCCCATGATGTGATCTTAGAATTTCCTTTCTTTCTCCTCTTAGACTGAAAGTAATCCCACCATACCAAAGCATGGCCTTGCAACTTTGTCTTTGCAATTTTTACTCTTTGCTCCTCAAGAACCTCATCACATTCAAAATAATTATCTAGTGCAACAATCTGGTCAAGTAATTCTTCATCATTTAAACTACCACCATACTTAGGAACATCAATTTTTACCTTAGGCTTGTCAGTCTTTACTGCCTTCAACAACTTTGCAATTCTTTGATCCTCTGGAGTAAGCTCTTCTTCCACATCTTCAAACTCATCATATTCCTCTTCATTTGTCTCACTACTCTCTTCAAAATCCATTCTTTTGTTTGTCTCCAGGGCTATGATCCTTTCTTCCAACTCTTTGAGTTCCTTAGCATGCTTATCTTTCATCTCCTTCATCTCTTTAGCCATGTTATTCTTCTTTGGAGGCATTTTGTCAACCTTTCCTCTTCACCTTCTTCTTCAACCTACAAAATGAAAAAAAACCTATTCCCTAAAGCTCTAATACCACTATGATGTAGATCCAAGGTGGTGATCTCTCACAACAATGTAAATGTCAATTCTAAATCAAAGAACTCTTCTTTACTATGCAATCAACTTATTAGGCATCAACTCACCCTCAAGGGTTTCAACCCTTCTATCTTACAAAACAACAACAAACCTTCACCAAGGCCCTTACAAAGGCCCCCAACATGCATATAATGAAAATTGAATCAGTTGAATACAATCTCCAAGACAGTTTCAATGAAATCCCAAAACTCACCATTTGCAACTAGCTTTCCTTGTAGTAGTGGAAAACTTGTTTTTCAGCCCTTTGACCAGATCTTTCCAAAACACCAAGAAATTTTATTGTGGATTCAAGGACCCATTTTAGGGTTACACAACATACTAGGAAACCAAACACACTTCCTTTGGACAGAATACCTCAAAAATGGACTTTTCATTGTTTTAGGCCTCTAATTAGACCACTTTTCCAAAGAGACCACCCTCTAATCTTCTTAGAAGACCCCCAAACCCAAAAATAGTCTTTACTTAAGTCTCAAAACAAAATATTTTCCAAGTTTTAGAACCTTACATTCTCAATTAGGTTTCCAATACAAAACCCTCCTTATAGCCAAAATACTAGGGTTTTAGGACATCTTTATTGATTCTCCAACTTCCCAGACAGTCCTGACCAAACCAACTACTCAAAAACCTTTAAATAGGTCCTCCCATGCTTAAGGAACATTCATTTGGCCATTAAAAATGTGGGTTCATCAATTCATAGGTCTAACCCACCAATTTCCAAGGGAAAACACACATTTTCAGCCCTTCCATTCATGATTTAAGCCAAGATATCACTCTTACACACCTCCTATTCCCAAATTATCATTCCCTACATGCTACTACATCATCCCACTGAGTTATAATTGAAGATAGTAGGTGGGATGATGATTAAGCCATTAAAGCAACTTCAAACCCTTGGGACTGTTCAAGAACTGGTATGAGGTTTTTGGAGATTTTAAGCCTTAAAAGTTTAAATAAACCCCTGTCAAAACACCAAATTTAAATTAAAGAATCTATATATAGATTCAAATGAGAAATCAATGCATATGGAGCCTGTATGGCCTGCACACAAGGAAACTTAGAAAAAATAGTGAAAACTATATGAAAATAGAGAAACTTCAATCTTTATTTCTTTCTCTTAGCTTCAACAACCATCACTCAGGCTTCCCCAAGGCTTTTATAACATTTCTTAACCTTCTCAATCCAACCAATGTCCCTAACCACTAAACAACCACCTTTTAAAAGCATATAACCGTTGGAATTACAAATTTGTTGCATAATGCAACTCATAAATTTGAAACTTTATGACACTAACTTAATGACTCCTATTACACACAATCTCATATAATTTCCTTTTTAGGCTTA
Source organism: Sequoia sempervirens (assembly GCA_007258455.2). Classification (NCBI taxonomy): domain Eukaryota; kingdom Viridiplantae; phylum Streptophyta; class Pinopsida; order Cupressales; family Cupressaceae; genus Sequoia; species Sequoia sempervirens. Next base: position 27,760 of record VDFB02195749.1, on the reverse strand, counting down.
CAAATGCAATTTGATGACCCCCTTTTAATACAAAAGTGCATTGGACCATTAAACATAAGAATTTGTCACTAGGTGGTTAGGTGCTCCTACACCAAATCAACTCCACATTCATGATCCTCCCTAGCCTGTGTTGGGTCCACCATGTTGAATATCATATAGTCATCCCTGCATCCTCTGGTCCTCCCCTATATGGAAGCACCGTCATCAGAACTGTGTCCCACATCTGGCGAGAAAACTCAGTTGTGATCTACTCCCCCCATATGGCCCTCAACTCCTGGGTAACTCATGAACATTTGTGGTGTTGCAGGGATGTCCTGTTGTACCCCATACAATTGGGTAACTTTGTTAATCCTGTGTAGCTCAATAATGAATGGGTTATGACCTATCAAGTAGCACTGTGAGAACAATTAACCCCTTCATCTCCTATCATCCTCCTGCCACCCCACAAATCGTCGCCCCAAGTAAGGTCTCCATGTAATATCCCTTGCCACCAATCTATCTAGCCTCCATCTCCACTCCTCCAAGATGCTCACCTCCTAGTAATGCAACCTCCAACCATACATAGATCCCCACCAATATGCTACTGGGAGTGTCTCATCCTACACTCCAACAATTAATATGTCTGGCCTTGCCACCCGAATGTGCTCCTAGGCCCAAACCTGAAGTAGTGTCACATGTGTAATGTTGAGGGACTACCTATAGCATACTATGTGCATATCTTGGTATAGCTATCCCAGTACGCACACCCCCATGCATAGACTCCCTTGTGCCTCTCTACTATGTGTTGGACCACCTCAATCACCTTGAGGCTAAAGAAACGTCTGCTCCTATCTGATAGGAGGATTCCATTGATAAAGCCACATAGGTACAAAGGTAATGCTGACATCTCAAGTCCCAAACATGCATAAATATCCAACTCCTTTCCTCAGAGTCTCAAAACTTTGCATCCATGCCAACTATTCAATCAAACTTTCTAACATTTCATTCTTATTTCTTGTCTTTTTCATACCTGCCTTGGTTTGGCAAGTTCGCCTCTATGTAAAGTGGGTTTGCCCATTTTCACAAGTTCTAGCGTGTTCGCCCCTCCGGTTGCTTTTCATAGGTTTTCCTATTCTCCAGGCGCACCCGCCCCTTTCTTGTTCGGGCACGATTTTTCCCTTTTTCTTCCCAGAGGTGAACTTTGCCTTCGCCCCTTTCCCCTATGGGCGAGTGCACACTCGCTCCTATGTTTCTTCCCTCCAAAGTGGTGAATTTGCATTCACCCTTTCTCCTGAAAGGAAGACTTGCATCCGCATGTTCCCCTTTTCGGTGAATTTGCATCTGCCTGTTTCCTCTTTGGGCGAATTCGCATTCACCCTTTTCCAATTTTGGCAATTTCGCAATCGTCTATCCCAATTTCCACCCATCCCTACGCCATGCAGGTTTTCCCTTTTCAGAAAGAGGCGATTTTGCAATCGCCCCTCTCTTGGTGCACCTGCCCCTATGGTGTGCACATCTACCCCTTTCCTCGCCAATTCACCAAACATGCAAATGTGCTTTTCTGAAAGGATGAATCTGCCCTTTTGTGGTGATTTTGTACATCCTAATCTACCTATTCCAAATTTCAAACATGTGCATAAAAATTACATGAAATCATGAAGTCGGGATTTGGGGCCTACCTGGCGGGGTACCGCATGCTCATAGTAGTATGCTCGTACCTCCTCTCCTCAATGGATCAACTTGTCATCACTGACCAGCTCCTCGTCACTCATCTTGTCAACAATCCCTATCTCTCTTTGTCTCTCTGTCTCTGTCTCTGTCTTTGTCTCTGTCTCTGTCTCTCTGTCTCTCTGTCTCTCTCTCTCTCTCTCTCGTCTAATCGCACGATGACACATGTGCAAATGAAAATTAGGTGAATAGTGAATTTTCAAATTTACTATTTATAATTTTTATTTTTGACCCTACTTAGCCTTTTAATTTTTGGGTAATTTTTACCCTTTATTAATTCATTTATCCTTGTTCTTCTAAGGGCTACCATTTGCACCTCGTTCGCTCGCTTTCCTCCATTCAAAAGCCATTCTTCATCGTTTTTCATGCTCTATCGCGTGGTACCCTTTGTTTCTCCATATCAAGAAGTCACCCAGGGCCCCTTTTCTTCCCCATCCACCCTCTCGAGAGGGCATACCCTACCGTATTTTTTCTTTCCTCCTTCCTATCCACTTTCCTACGATACTGAGGCATCGTCTAACATTATTTTCTTCTATCGAGTCACTTGCACTTTATTTTTCTTTGAAGCATTGTTATGCTAACAATATTTCAAAGAGGGGAAAAATGTAGATGCCTGAATTTGACCACTCCCATATGGTCAAATTCATCCTCGCATTCCTCTATCCTGCATACATAAGCCACATTAATTAAATAATTTATTATTTGATTAATATTTCATCTCAGCCTAATGTCCCCTAAGGTATTTAATTAATCAATCAAATACCTTACATTATTCATCTCTAAATTAAATAATTAGACCAATTTATTTAATTTAGTCATTAGCCCAAATGAATTAAATCAATTTTTAATTCATATATTTATCTCTCCTTATGTCACATCCTCCATAACCTCCCACTTGCCCTTAATCTATCATTAGTCTGCCTAATCCCACATTTTCCCAACCTTAATCACCTAATTATCCTAACCTAATCTTCATACCATTTATGGCATGTGTCCTGAGTCAACCTTATTAAATGCTTTCTCCTTTTGGAGAAGGCATCCCCTTGCCCATGTGAATTTTTAATTCACATTTATCCCTCCAATGCATTTTAAGGAATTTTAAATTCCTTCTCCCATCCCCATGAGGATTTGTGAGGAATTTTTAATTCCTCACATATCCTCTCAAAGCACATGTGGACAAAGACCTCCTTTATGAGATCTTTTCCAATCCCAAGGTACATCATAGTACCTCCACATCATCTCCACCTCACCTCCCCTTGGCCAACTCATCTAACACATGTCAGTATGTGAGGGCTTGTGAGTTATCAACTCACCCTATCCCTTGATTTCCTCCACCATGGATGCATCTCAGCCATCCATTGATTTAGAGGCACTTCCCCTAAAAGTAGTGGAATTGCCCCCATTTTGACTATCCACACTCAAGCACTCAAACTCTCAAGCATCCAACTTAGCCATTTTCATGCAATTACATACCTCCATTGTTGCATCCATTAGATCCATCATATTTCACCTATCCAAATACCCATATCCACCATTGCATTCCTCATCACTTCACCATCATTTAGAGCTAGGATTTGAGTTATTTTGCCAATAAAGGATCACACAATCAAGCATAAAAAAGGGCCAACCAAACTCATCAATTTAAGCAAGGTAAAAGGTTCCATTTCTTTGTATTTTTTCTTGAATTCATCTTAGGCCAATCTTGAGTGTTTGTTAGTTTTTTTCCCTTGTCGCACTTCATTTTGTCTTGCATTTTTAGAGTAGGAAAAATATTGCACATAGTAACATCTAGTGGTTGCAACCTGTGAAATGTGTGGGTTGGTAAGGTTAGCAGTTGAATGCCTAGTGACCTTGCTTTGTGAATAGTTGAGAAGGAAATATGGCTATCATGACCATCAAATATCAATAGGTGTCTATTAGTGGGTGACACACCCCCAGGTATTGAACCAACAAAATGGTGTAGTCAATTGAGAAAGAGGTCTTTTATCATCCATGCACCTGGTTCACAATCAACTATATAATTATTTAATTATTTCTTGGGGTGAAGCCACAATAGTGGTTTACAATTGAAGTGAGGAAGGAAAACACGCAGAAAATGAATGCATGGCAAAAAAATTGATTTTAGGGGTTCGTACGAACCTATTGGTTCGATCGAACCCATTAGGGGTTCACTAGAACCTAGGTTTGGGTGAACCCTCCTAATACTTTCCTGCCAAAAAATCCATCAAAATCCCTTATATAAGGGGGTTTCGAATGAACCCTGGTTCAAGTGAACCCCTAGGGGTTTGCTCGAACCCCCTTTATTCCTCATCCCCTCCCCAAGACACAAAAAAACCAAAATTTTGGCACTTCGGAGCTCAGGTTGAGGATGAAAATAAAGGAATCTTCACAAATCCAACTTGAATCAGGTAGTCCTCAGAACGAGCTATCCAACGAATATAATTTTAATACGTTTTAGTTTTATTATGTATTTGTTTTTTTAGTTTTATTAAACATAGGTTTTTCATCAAAAATGAAGGTCTTTGTTTTGCACATGTGGAAAAATAGAAAATTATCAAAAAAAAATTGAAAAATATGAGTGCACCAAATATTGAAGTCCTTGATCCAACTAAAAAAAAAATTGAATTTTGATATATACAAAAAAAGTTATGCATTATACGGTCACGCTATGTCTGAATTGTAATTGTTTAACTTTGAAACTTGATTAAATCTTGAAAAAATATTCAATAAAAATTTATCTAACCAAGTGGAAGCACTAGATGTCAGAGTTACAAATCTAAATTTGAAAGAATTAGAATTATATCCTTCATGGAAAAAAAATTATGCGTTATACGATGTGCATCACTTTTTAAAAATGTTGTTGTTGAAAAAAACCAGTTTTCGTGGGAGATGGAAAAAGAAGTGCAATCTGATTCCAAAAAATTTTTAAAATTTTTTTTTAGAATCTACAAACAAAATGTGATGAGACTCTAGTTTTCATCATCTTCAAATTCTTCATGGTTTAGCCGCTATAGGAGCTCGAATGTGAAGATTTAGTTTTAAAAAATAATGTTAGTGTCCAGTTTGGCCAAAATTTGTAAACCACTATTGTGGGATCACCCCTTGCTCTTAAACAAATAGAAACCAATTATTTTATGTCTAATAGCATTCACACAACATAAAATTGTTATCCACTCTTGGCTCTTTGGTATAATGTATGAAACACTCTTGCTGCCCTTTTTTGCAAGCACTCACATTGCACCATTTCTATTGGCTTGAATGTCATTCTCATCATAGTTCCAAATCTTCAATGGAACATACAAATTAGCTGTGTAAGAATTTGAAAATGTATCGAATGTGACAACCTTTGCAATCCTCAAGGCCTCTATCTTGTCTTGTGTTGTCCTCAAAGTGAGATCAAGATGTCTCTTTTTGAAGACTGTCCCCCAAGACTTATCAAGAACTCCATTCTTGAATGGATTTGGCCTCATTTGACATATTTGTGCTACTTCAGACTTCAAATTAATAATTTACAATCCATCGCCAATTGTAGCCATCTCCTTGCACCATTCAACAACCTTTTCCTCTTCATCTTTGTTCAAAATAGTTGAGGAACCTTTCCTCTTTGTGGAAGTAACACTAGTCAACAAATTCATTAATGTGGTTGTTGGAAGTCCCCACTTCATTGTTTCCCCCCTCATTGACATTCCATTATCTTTAACGTCTCTCATGGTAGATTCCATAACATTTGTAGACCATTCTTGTTTCACATAAACCTTCTTTATTATAACATTTATATTGAATTGGATTACAGGGTTAATTAACTATGGAATGGGAATAACTTCATCCTCTTCACATACTGGCAGCCTTACACCTCTTGTGTGGAGGCAATATTGTTCATGCTCTCTTTACAAGTTGCCTATTTATAGCTTGCACTTTATTCTTCATCTACATTGAGCAAATTGTAAGAAGCATTTAAGCATGTGCACACATGCACACACACACATACATATTGCAAAGAGATATATACAATTATCCAACACTATAACATATATCAAATAATTTGAAATCTATTATAATTTGAACAATGATTAGAACTCAAAAAATAATAATGAAAGTTGGTATGAAAATCATATTTCAATTTAAATAATACCATTAGTTTGAATGTCATAGTAAATTTAACATTCTTAAAGTAGTTGTAAACTAAGGATGATAGGTGGAATGATATGTTAGAGGGAATTGAGAGCAAGTGGACAAATTTGAATTGTTAGAGGGAATTTGCATATGCATATGCAGTGTGAGTGCTACATATCAATGTGGTTTGAGAGGTTAGAAATGGGGTTGGCAATAATAATTACACTTTGATTTGAGAGTTGTTTTGAGAAATTTGAAATTGTGTTGTGTTTGAATATTTGGTATGGATGAAATAAATAGCACATATCATTGTGAATTATTGAGGTCTTGTTTATAATGTAAAATAGTTAGCATGGATGAAATAAGTAGTCCTTATTTTGTAAAATTGTTCATAATGGTTAGCCTGAGTGTTATTTTTCAATTATTGCAAGGTAAATCTAAGAAAGAGGGATATAGGTGGACATGATGGAACAAGAAATTGGTTAACCAAGGATGAAAAGTGGAACAATTTTATTTGTAATACGATGAAATGTATTTGCAAGTTGGTCATCTGTCATATTTATGATGGATGAAATGTAAATGGGTTTGTATATGTCATATCACTATTTTGTATAAGTGGTTATATAATGGAAATAAAAATATATATTTCCATTCACCTAAATTTGGGAAACTGGAAAGGAATTATTATATTTTTTATTGGACCCGTAGTTGATTTAACATGTACTTTTGTTCCATATCATAAATATGGTTTTAAAAAAAGGGCAAATTTTATATTATGAAGGTTTGATTTGACATTTTGTGGGACCTAGGTTGTCAACTCCTATCCCCACAATAGGAGCTCACTCCACCATTGAACCCTCTCCTTACCTTATGCGTCAGCTACTATATATCTAACTCATTATCAAGTGTCTTGTGTATAAAATAATTCATCTATCTTATTTATGTTGTTTTTATTTTTCTTTTCTCTTTTATATTATAGTTAATTTTTTTTTTTTAATGTTTTTAATTTTTGTAATAATTAAACTATAGGTAAATTAATTCCTTTAAAAATATATATATTTTATAATATATAAAAAAAAAGACTTTTTGAAAATAAGAATATTTATTAAAAAAAAAAGTAAATATTAAAAATAGATGCAAATAAATAATTATTTAAAATTAGAATTATCAAAATAGTAAATGGTGACTTTTTCAAAAGAAAAATTTAAAAATTACATATAAAGTAAAACAAGTGTATTACCAAACAATAAAGTAAATAATGCAGATCAAAATTTATATTTCCATATATGCAGTAAATAAAATAATTCTATTATGAAATAAAACCATTTTTAAGTATATAAAATTGCTCTAAATTAATATTTATTAATATTTTTTATACAGATATAATTTAAGATATCTATACAAATTATTTTCAATTAAATTTATTGATTAATTATCTTTATTAAAATTATCATAATATTATTAAAAAATATATTATTATTTTTAAATTATAAATAATAATAAACAAAAGATTAAATAAATATATATAGACACTTTTTGAAAAAATTAATGATAAGTACAAAATTCAGAGAAGAATAAGTCAATACATATCCAAAGTTTCAGACCTTGTCATTGTACTTCTAGAAACAGTAAGTTACTTGACCCTTTTGTATACGGTTCCGTATAGAAAAAGAACAGTTAAGCCTCTTTAGGAGATTTTCCTTTGTAATTGGCCAATGACGTAACATGAAACATCCATACCATACTCATTTTCATGGTTTTGTCTGTTCTAAAATGTCTATTTTAGGTGAACCAATGAGAAAGTGATTTAAACAGCTAAATTTTAGAATTTTTTGCTTGTCTCTTGGGATATAGTGGATTTCAATATAAAATGTCTACTTTAAGTGAACCAATGAAAAAGTGGTACAATTTTAAACGGATATGAATTTTGAAATTTTTTGGTTCTTTTAGAACAATTAGATTACATAAATGTCTACATCTCTTGGGATATAGTGGATTCCAACATAAAATGTCAACTTTAAGTGAGCCAATGAAAAAGTGGTACAATTTTAAACGGATACGAATTTTGAAATTTTTTGGTTCTTTTAGAACAATTGGATTACATAAATATCCACATCTTTACCTTTATATAATGGATTAGGACATTATGATAAACATTATTTGGTTCATTTTACTTTATATGCTTTTTTATATCCTGATGGATCAGGAGTGTGATCCGAAATGTTGATACAAAAAATACAGCACAATCTAAGCCAGAAACACTAAACAATAATTTACATGGATTGTGAAAATCTATTATCACTAATTATGATAAACATTCAAACAACAAATAAAATTGAAACTCAATTTTAAGCAATAACTACTTCGTGATTTAGATCTTGGAACTTAGGATGACTAACAAGAACAAAAGTGGATTAATCATGAGAAGTTAGGTAGGGAACCTTTTTCTACCTAGACCCACTAAGTACATATCTCAGCAGCGGCGGCCTCGGATCTTCCGTTTTTCCTTTATCCCGTGCTTTCTTCCTTATGGCTGACCCACGCGGATTTAGTGCAGCCTGGGTCCCAGAATCGGAGTTCATTCTAAGCAAGCTTCATTAATTTGGTTAGTTAAGTGATTTTACAGTAGCCACCAACCTTATATTAAACTCCACATATAATATATATATATATCTGTGGGTAATTCACCCTGAGATGTAGATCCCTGCTTATTTAGATTAGCTGTTAAGGAAAATGGATGATGGTAAAGAATGGCCGAAAGTTTTCTGCATCGGAACTGCCAACACAAAGGGAAAGGAGCTGCAATTTCTTTCAAAATGCCTGCAATCTGCTTTGTCAACCTTCTTGCAGGGCTCATCCATTAAGGTATGTATAAGTGTTTCATTTTCTTTTTTAATGATTTAGGATAGTCCTCCATTGGATGGGATCAACAGGCACAACTGTTTGGTTTTGACTTTGATTTGCAATTTGTTTTTGCGTATCATTTAATTACTATACCTGGGTTTTTGTTGTTAATATTGGATGGCTCAGGGTATCGTATGCGTGAGAAAATAAATCAATTCAAGTTTTTTCTAGGCATCATGAAAATCTCAAGCTATACAGGTCCTTTTTTTTATTTTGGATCTGGATCACCTCTATTCTCTTGTTGGATTCAAATGTGTTATCAATGTTTCTGAAGAGAACCAATGTTGGTTTTGACTTCACGTAGCTGCTATGTTTTGATCTTGTGGGTATGTAGTGTATGAATGAAAACGAATTGAATTAGGTGTTTCTGAAATCACTGAAATTTAAATATAGACGAATCCTAGATTTGAGTTTGGATCTGCAAACTTGTGATGACTGAGAATATTAGATCAAATAAATTGCTTTCCCTTCTAGAAAACAGAGCACAAAACCACCTTATCTAGTGATGACTGAGAATGTTAGATCAGATAAATTCGTTTGCCATTCTAGAAAACAGAGCACAAAACTACCTTATCTGATCTGTCTGTTTGATTTAGTGTATGTAGCAGAGTCAAAGAAGACATCATTTTGAAATAGGGAAGTGAAATTTATGAATAAGGGTACATATACATTACATTTAACTATAATCATTAGGAGATAGGGTTATGGATATGATATAACTTTGTGGATGGGATCCTCGTCACTGAATCCAAGTTTCCCTTTGACTAGGATTTGTAGCTTAAGGTGTCTACATGTAAATTTGAAGACGGTTCATTGTTGATTCTATAAAATGCTGATGTTTCTCTCTTTTCTTTTTTTGGCAAATGGGCTTATGTCCATGGGCGCATGGCCATAGGCTGCGTTGATTCAGCTAGGGGGATTTTAACCTGCATAACACTCGTACAAGTGCATCCCTGTTTCTGTTAGCCTGCAACCCATTAGACTTGTTTTCTTAATTGGTATCTGATTTCATTTATTGTTTTGATAGTATTTGATGAATTTCGTTACTTTTTCTTCAAGGGGTTCTCAGGCAGAGGTGAAAATTGTGGATATTTCTGTTGGTCTAGAAGAACAAAAATGCCTGAAGGAAGGCGAATTTGTTACCAGGCAAGAGGTTCTTTCCTGCCACCCTGAAACACCACAGCTGTCTACCCTTGGAAATGATAGATCGCAAGGAGGTTTAGTGATTGGCAAAGCTCTTGAACACTTTTTGATGAAAGCCCATATGAAAGGGGAGTTAGTCGGAGCCATTGGGATTGGAGGAAGTGGGGGCACCTCTTTCATTGCTCCTTCTCTAAGGGCCCTTCCTCTGGGAGTGCCAAAGTTCATTGTTTCCACAGTGGCAAGTGGGCAGACATCCCCTTATATTGGGACATCTGATTTGGTATTGCTGCCTTCAGTGGTTGATTTAAGTGGTCTTAATAATGTGAGCCGGCTTGTATTGTCCAATGCTGCAGCAGCTGCTGCAGGGATGGTTGCTAGCAGAATCATGGAAATGGGTACATCAAACAAGGAAGATCGACAAGAGAATATCGGCATGACCATGTTTGGAGTAACAACACCATGTGTGAATGCTGTTAAAGATATTTTAGATGCAAAAGGCTATGAAACATTGGTATTCCACGCCACTGGAGTTGGTGGGAAAGCCATGGAGGAGCTGGTGACAGGAGGTCTTTTACAGGTATTCTATATTTTATGTAAAAACTTGTAACCCTGCATTTCTTTTTATCATCTATTTCTCAAAAGTCAAAATGATGCTTCAGATTATGTGTACATCAGTTTATTTAACAACCAAAGAAATCTGTATGATAGGAGATACAAGTCTTATTTCTGGATTATACTGTGAGGAGTTGGAACTTCAAAATATGGGTGGAATTTTCAAACAAATTACTTTAGAGAAATTAGAAACAATTATAATGGCATTCGATGAATAAAACCTTTCTCATGTGGATGATATTTGCAGGGTATTTTAGACATTACCACCACTGAAGTTGCTGATTTTATTGTGGGAGGTGTCATGGCATGTAATGAACAGAGATTTGATACCATTCTTGAGCAGAAGATTCCTTTAGTCTTGAGTGTAGGGGCCTTGGATATGGTGAACTTCGGACCTAAAGATACAATTCCATCTCATTTCAGTCACCGGAAGTTTCACGTGCACAATGATCAAGTAAGAGTGAACTCTCCTTAATGCATTTTCTTCTTCCATCTTTTTATATGTTTCTTGTTCTCTTGCTTCCATCTTTTTGAAGTGCTCTTACAAAAAAATATATTATGCAGTATTGCTTCACATTCAATTTGATAGCAAAGCAACTAGTATTTTTCAATTATTTTAGCCCCTTTGTTTTATCCTGCAACTTCTCCTGGAGATGAGTTTTTGGGGAAAAAGAATGTCCCAAAGCTTTTAGCAGCAGAAGTCTGTGATAATTGTGATTTAGATTAACATGAGCCTAATATCTATTAATGTCAATAATTATTTTGTCACATTCTGGTTTTTCTAATGTTTGGAAGGAATTTTTCAAACCTAATTTGGCCTTTTTCAAAAGGTAACTCTTATGCGAACTACCGTGGAGGAGAACAAAAAAATTGCTGATTTTATCTCTAAAAAACTCAATAGATCCTCTTCGCAAGTCAGAATATTGTTGCCTGAGAAGGGCGTGTCTGCTTTGGATGCTCCTGGCAAGCCTTTCTATGATCCACAAGCAACGGGCACTCTCATAGATGAGTTAGAGAGATCCATTCAAAAGACCACTGGCAGACAGGTGAAACCTTGAAATTTGACACAGTATTTCTGGTTTTAAGTTTTCTTCTATGTTTCTATCTATTTAGGATAAAAAACCTTCTAGATTATCATATCACCTAAGTAAATTGTATGCCTGGTTTCATAAGATTTTATATAGTTCTGACTTGTATTTCTTGGCAGGTTCGGAGACTACCATATCATATAAATGATCCTGAATTTGCAGCTGCACTAGCGGATGCATTTTTGGAGATTGGTGCAAAGAAACCTGAAATGATAGAATCGTATCTTCCAGGGAATGAGTTGCAGAAGGGAGACAAAAATTTAGATAAAACAAGAATAAAATCTCACCAGAACTCATTAGAGTATAGGAATATCCATAAACAGCCACTTGAGTTTCCTGATGCAAAACCAGGTATTTTAATTTATATATTGGTTTTTTTAATTTTGTTTGTTTAGGTTAGTTTTTAATATGATTTGTTTCTTTGCCTTGCTATTGTTTCACTGTTCTTAAATTTCAATTTAATAAAAATAATTATAATTGAGACTTTTTTGGATGACATATTCTTCAATGCTGCATACAAATTCCAACCATTGAATCATTCTTTAAAAAGCTAGTTACATGGTTTAAATATATAGTGTGATATTTTCCTGCTTTTTTCTTTCTTTCACATTCAAATATTACTGGATCACCAAGTTTGTCAAACCTAACAGCCAATTGATTACTTTGAGTATCTTCATGTAATAGATCGCACTTTAGTACCAGGGATGTGATTCTCCTAAGTTCATAACAACTCAGTATTGGGCTTTATGAGCATATCATTTTTAAACATTGTCTTTGCACACCTTGAATCGTGTGTAAATCTGCACTTGGAAAATGTATATATTGGTTTCTTACAGATGCTTAATTTCATCTATAGCTTTAGGAACATTCAAAGTGTCGATAAAACCCAGATTTTGCTTAAGAACTTCTAAGATCCTTTGAGATAAGAAGCATATTTTTTTTCTCCAAAAGCATAGGGTTATCAATTCTTTAGGAATATCTCACTGATTGAAAGTCTTCATTTCTTCCCATAGAGTAAGAGTTTGGATTTCCTTTTCAGATTTATCAAAAATTCATTCCAGTTTCCATCATGTTTCTGTTGTCCCTTGCAAGAATACCTTTGTGCAATTTAAGTTTAGCCAGGTATCAAAGTCTTGAAATATTATTCATAAACCTGATCACGATTTTAATGCCATTATAATGCCCATGGCACTATAGATTCTAAGATACGATGCATTCCAATTTCTTGGCATTTCACACCAGTCTCTGTTCCACCTTTGACTTCATACGCTTATGGATTCCTTTTCAAATTTTGGCTTTGAACTGGTGGGGCACTAGATTCTACCAAAAATTTAAGTATTAGTATTTTATAACTCCATGCAAGAGAACTATATGTTACTAATTACTTGTTAGTCTAGGTCTGGTAGTGGCCAACCAGTGCCAGTTGTCTTCTAGTTGTTGACTTCTTCCTATAGCTAGCATTTGGTGACAGATAGAAAGCAGTCAAGTGGGAATAACTGCAGTCCCATAGAGTAGGGCTTTCTAAGGCTGGAGTCCAATGGGGGGCTTTAGAATCTATTTTCAAGGAGCAGGGGATCCCATGAAGCCAAAAGGAAAATGCTACAGGATTAATTGGAATCTTACCCTGAATAATAACAGGCCCTACTTTTTAGGGCCACAGATTTGAGCAGGCATAAGGATGAGGTCCCATGGAGGGGGGCTTCCTAAAAAATTTCAATGGGTGCTACTGAGATTTTTTAGGATTATTTTAAAGTGGGTGGTCCCATGAATTTTGTAGTGTAGTTTAAGTTAAGAGTTTATGCTCCTAAACTTATGGAAGCTAGTGGTCTCATGAATTTTATTATATTGCATATTCAATTCAGTGGAGTAGGTAAATATAAACTAATAAAAAAATTAATTGGTGGGAATATAAAAACTCTATATGATTGACAAATGGCAGAAAGAAAGCCTAAGCTGGTGGGGCGATTTCTAACCCCACCACAATTGCACCCACTTAAATTTTTGAACTAAAAAATAGGGGTTGCTCTTGTTGAGGAAAAGATTCTATTTAATCTTGTAGCATTTTTTCTCCTTCATGGGACCCCTTGCTCCTTCAAAATAGACCCTAAAGCCCCCCATGGAGGAGGACTTCCTAAATCTCAAAGGGTGCTGCTGATATTTTTAGAAATATTTTGAAGTTAGTGGTCTCATGAATTTAGTAGTGCAGTTCAGCTTAAAAGTTTAAGCTCCAAAATTTAGGGAAGTTGGTGGTCTCATGAAGTATAGAGATAAAAGTAAATAAAGAAAGATCATTTTCTCTCCAATTTGTTTCCAGGCAGGAATGTAAAATTCAGATGATTTACAAGTGTCAGACAAAACTCATAAGCTAGTGGGGCAATTTCTAGCCCCACCCCATTTACACCTGCTCAAATCTGCAGCCCTAAAAAGTAGGGACTGCTATTATTTAGGGTAAGATTCCAATTAATCCTGTAGCATTTTTTTTTTTTGCTTCATGAGACCCCCTACTCCTTGAAAATGGATCCTGAAGCCCCTCCATGAGACACTAATGATATGGAGACTAATGATGGCAGAAGGCCCCATATCAGAAATTCATCTTCTAACATTTGTCATTCATCAATTGCTTATTTGAATCACTAGGATGCCTTTCATAGTTCTTAAGGTAGATTTCAATGCCTTTTTCCTTAGATTTTGAATCTTTAATCAATTTTACTTGCTTTCTCTTTTAACTGGCTCTTCTTGCATCCCCTGAAATGTATCAAGTTTGAGAGCATTTTTAATGCCATTTCCCTTGGATTTTGAATTTTTAATCAATTTTACATGGTTTTTCCTTTAACTGGCTCTTCTTGCATCCCCTGAAATGTTTCAAGTTTGAGAGCATTTTTAATGCCATTCCTTGGATTTTGAATCTTTAATCAATTTTCCTAGGTTTTTCCTTTAACTGGCTTTTCTTGCATCCCCTGCAATGTGCCAAGTTTGAGAGCATTTTTAATGCCATTTTCCTTTGATTTTGAATCTCTAATCAATTTTACATGGTTTTTCCTTCAACTGGCTCTTCTGTCATCCCCTGAAATGTGTCAAGTATGAAAGCATTATCTGACATAGTGCTTCCTTGTAGAAATCAACCATGACATTTGTTAATAACAAACGATGGATCAGCAGATGGGAATTCTACTGTTTAACACTTCATATTTTATTATTTGAACATTAAGAGTAGAAATTCCAACCATTTTTTTCATAATTGCTAATTAAATTTGTTTCCCATGTGGTGCACATAATCAGAGACATTGAAAATTACACAAACAATATTACAGAATCTGAAACACCAAATAGCTCAAGGGAAGCCGGTAATTGGGGCTGGAGCAGGAACTGGAATATCTGCCAAATTTGAAGAAGAAGGTGGAGTGGATTTAATAGTTATCTACAACTCAGGACGTTTCCGAATGGCAGGAAGAGGTTCCCTAGCTGGTTTGCTTCCTTTTGCAGATGCCAATGCAGTGGTAGTGGAGATGGCTAATGAGGTTCTTCCAGTAAGTTCAAATATTTTAAATTAATGGTCTAGAACTTTTTATGTCTTTGCAGAGGACATGAAAGGAAATGAACGCAGAAGAAAAGAGTAGGATTGTGATTGAATATTTGCATATTCACAAGATAAGTGATTGTTGAATTACTGATGTCTTAGGTTGTAAAGCGAGTACCAGTTCTAGCAGGTGTTTGTGGTACGGATCCATTTCGTCGGATGGATTACTTTTTGCGGCAACTCGAATCCATTGGTTTTGCAGGGGTTCAAAACTTTCCAACAGTCGGTTTATTTGATGGAAACTTTCGCCAAAATTTAGAAGAGACTGGCATGGGATATGGGTAATTTCCTTTTATTTCTGGATCATATTCTGTATTATCACCATATTTAGTTAGGCCTAATAGAATGCACGATGACCTAAAATTCTACTGTTATTTATTATGACCTTAAATGCAAGACAGGCCATTTAAATTACAAGCTTGAGACATTTGCTCTTTGTATTTTACGAGGTCAACTATTATATTCCAATCCTGTTAAGTGTTGCAGATTGTCAGGAAATCAAACTGGTAATGTCACATCTGCAATTTATCAAAAATCCTTCTGAATCGTATTGCATTCACAGGTTGGAGGTGGAAATGATCCATAAAGCACACAAATTGGGTCTTCTGACTACTCCATATGCATTCAATGAAGCAGAAGCTTCTGCCATGGCAGATGCAGGTGCTGATATAATTGTAGCACACATGGGTTTGACAACTTCAGGGTCTATTGGAGCCAAAACAACCCTCTCTTTGGCTGATAGTATAAATCGGGTGGAAGCAATAGCTGATGCTGCACTGAAAGTAAATCCACATGTACTTTTATTGTGCCATGGAGGTCAGCTTACCCAAAGCTTTACAATCATTACTCGCAAATGTTTCAAATGTGTCTATGAACTTGTCACTAAATATATTTGGTACTATTGCAGGTCCTATTTCAGGTCCCAAAGAAGCAGCATATGTACTTCAGAGAACACGAGGAGTCCATGGCTTCTATGGGGCATCAAGCATGGAGAGACTGCCAGTAGAGGAGGCAATCGTCAACACAATAAAACAATACAAAATGATATCAATATCGTCATAGAAAGAAATATAGGCACAAGTGCGAAGCAATTAGAATATGACCTGAACAAATTAGTGACCACATGATCACAATGTGTGCAATGAGCATCCAAAAATACAGTATCGCAAGTACAGTATTTTCTTTTACACAGACAGGTCTCTTCTATGTTTTAAGTATTTTATGGTAGATTTCTCAATTTTGACAGCCCTGTTGTGACTAAATGTAGTTTTTGGGCTATACATTACCTGAATAATGTGTAATAATTATCAATACCACTTTTGTTAGGTGAGGCAAAATAATTGAGGAGTAAATGTCTTCAGGATGGTTTATGGAGTTGAGGCCTGAAATTTGACATTCAACCTGATTTCCAAGAGAAATTGCAGAAAACTGTATATATAAAAACCAAGACAACATAATGAGTTCTAGTCCGCAATTCTACACACATCTATACAAGCTCATGATGGATCATGTAGGATCATCTGGAACATCGATGAAATTTTATATATGCCAGAGGTCCTTTAAAGAAATCATTTTCTAATGTTGAAATTAGTTGGCATTCTTAATCTTCACTTTCTAAATTTGATTTTGGAAGCCAATATACTTAAAAAATTCAACGCTGATTAGTGATTCCTATTCCAATTCTAACTTTGCATGGATGAATAACTATAAACATCATATAATTGAACCCACAACATCATCCGATTTCCTTTTAGATAAAAAAAATATAAAATAAAAATAAACAACATTTCTAATCTGCTTTCACTACAGTTTACTTGGAACAAATAATAAACCTTAGAATTATGAGCTGGATTGATACAAGATAATGTAATTAATGCTGTAATTAAATGCAAAAATAAAATAAAATAATCCGTGGGTTAATAAACTCTAGGATCATAAGCTAGGACCGATATTAGATGGTGTAAAATAATTTAGTTAAATGCAGAAATTAAACGAGGCCTGCGGTGCAACTGCAGTCCCTGCCTAAAGCTGTAAGCTCTAAACATGCAAATTCAGTCTCTGTAACACAATGGCTGTTGGAAGTTTCTAAAGCCTTTTCAACAAATTCGTTTTGTGCATATCCTGCAAATCACATGCATTCACAAAATCAGAAATTGATGGAAAAAACAAATTAAGCTTAAAACCAATGGTAAATTTGGTAATCCTTAATGTTTGATATACCTGTTTGGCTGTTTCCGTTGCAATAAGCTTTGTAATCCCTGTTGCCTGTATTAGCTTTGTTGATAGATTGGTGTGCATTGAGCCTACAAAGATAAAACCACCATTAATTATTCTGTATTTAGGTCTGATATCAAAGGTTCCATTTGAATTTATCAAGTGATAGAGCAAGAAAACAAATATCTATGTTTGCTATCATTTTGGGTTTATGATGGATGTAATGGAATTGTAAGATAATACATTTTTCGTGAATCTTAGTATCTGATAGAGTAGAGTTCGAACCAGGAACAAAGACATTAGATATGTTGTTTGATACTTTCCTCATCCTCTTCCCCATTGGTCAAACATTTAATTTTTTTTTCAGAAATGAAACCCTAGTGAAATTATGTGGTTGGCCAACCACGAGCCAGATAAACTGTCAATTTCCACGCACTTAAAAAGCAAGCAAAAACCAAACCTCAGCAAAAGTCTATTTCCCTCCTGATCACTTTTCAAGGCAGCACTAATGGCATTCCTGAACATATTATTTAAGCATTACAAATCGTCCTTCAAAGTATTTGATGGATATCCATATGTTATTTACTTGATTTCATGTGAGGCATATCCTTGCCATTCAATACCTAATATCTCAGACCTACAATCAATTGTGCATAGACATGTGTGCATGCAAAAACAACGAAGAATGTTAGAATGTAGCAATAGTAGTTTAATGTGCCAAGCCTTTAGCCAATCAAAAAACTTTTTTTTGAAGAACAACACCAACAACCAATGAACGACAACATGTTGTACTACACACCAACGAACACACAAGTGTTGTGTCAACCACAACAACACAAGGATTCTAACAAGAAGAACCTCACCATTGCTACAAGCAAGATGGCACCAACGAAAGACTTAATCATTGTGGGACAAACCCACCATGATGAACCTATGAGAGGGAGAGTGACATCCAAATGCTGATTAGGTACTATCCCATGATCAATGCTCTCTCACAACGCAACATGAAGGTAGGATGAGGGAATAACCAAACTTGAATCCCCACCAAACATGCTTAGAAGACACTCACAACACAAAAGGAAACTTACACAAATGATAGAATGACTAAGAGATATCACATCTCAACTAGACGACACAACCACTAGTTTCTTGAATGAGGAGTAGGATGAGGGTAACAACCACTTGCAATCCACTCAACCATGACTTACACAACATCCAATACAAGGGAAAATCTCAATAAGAGGTTTCCTTACTAGGAGGTACAAGCCCTCCACTAATAGGAACAATGATGGGTTATTTTCAAGCAACAACATTGTGCCCAATGCAAATGGTCCCATAACTTTCAAAGTATGGCACTCGTTAACAAAGTGACAACGTGAGAAGACTAACTAGAATAAGGGGAACAACATTTGTATACAAGGCTTCCCCAAGAAACACTTGAAAGAACCTAGACCAATGAAATAGAGGACAACACCCCATTGAAGGACTATAACACCTAGAAAGGACACTAGCACTCTAGGACACTAGCACTTGGGAAGGACACTAGTACACAATTCCACTGGTGTCCTAGAAATGTGTTGGCATCCTAGAATCACATAGGTGTCCTAAAAATGTGTTGGGAGTCATGAATCTGTGAAGTCTTATTTTACATTGTATTCTTAACAATGCATTGTAATCCTAGTCAAAGATTGAATAAATGACCATTTCCAAGTCTCATGCCTAGGAACAACACTAGGGACTCATAAGAACAAGATTACAACAAAAACAAGTGATAAAAAATGACCAAGACTAAGAGGGACAATCCCATCCAATCTCCAATGTAGTGACCAACAAAGGAGACAACTCCCACAAGATGGGATGCCTACAAGGGACTTCAAAATGATCCCAAGGACATAGGGGACAAAGGGAAATGTTCCCAACAAACGGGCTACTTGCCCTTCAACCAAAGGGAGAACCAAAAATGACATCAACCCTTGGCGAGTTCTCACCAACACACAACCCCAAACTTGGGAGATAAACCATGCAATACCACAATTGAATATTTTTTAGCACAAGAGATTCATTTTAAGTCCAAATCCAAATATTCTCTTAGGTCATTTTACTCACATAACTAAATGACAATAGCATTCAACTCCAACATTGAGAAAACATAACAATAAATACACATTCATCATCATCAATCATGTGGGAGGTTTACAATCCATCCAACAGGAGGTTCCAAATTAAAATTTTGCAATTCACAAGAGGAATCAGAATATTGAATTAAACATTTTACAACATATTACAAAAACAAGAAAGCTAAGGCAAGGAGTAGAGAAACTCCACTTGCACACTAACCAAAGGTCCTACTAGATGAAGTATCCAAGAATTTTAATCCCCAATGATTGTTCCACACCACCCAATCACATGGTACCTTAGGTCCACCCCACCATGTTAGAAGATAGTCACTTGGGCGCAAGTATAACACTCACAAAATAAGGGAGTGTGGCTCACAAACACACTAATCAATATAAATTTCCAAACCATCTTACACATTACATTCAATAAGGTAAATCATCATAGCATACACACGAACGAGCATGATCAACATCAAATACATATAGGCTAACAAAATGATCATGAAATCAAAAATGCACATGCTCAAGGGGATAGAATTACCAACATTAAGCATGAGAAGTATTCCACATCACATGGCATAGATATGCCAACAAGGAATCATACAACACAAACATGAACACATGCAAACATAGTCTCCTCCAATCACAACATGGCTAGAGATGGGCCTCATGTTTGACACCAATTCCAATGGCATCAAAGACAAGGAACCTAGGGACTAGGGAAGGAGTGTCATTGCAATAGCTCAAAGTGATGGCTACTAAGGATTTAGTATGAATACTCAATTCACAAGGTCCATGAATCCTCATAGAGTGGCATGTCCCTAATAATCTCTCCAACAACCTCTAGAGTGGGGTATTTCCTTCATGCTCACATTTGAGCATTTATAAGCACTTCCAGGTGTGCCACAACATTAGAATTTTAGTTCTTTTTATTACCTAATGTCTTTAGTTATCACTTAATTGGAAACTCTTCTCTCATCATATCCTCAAATCCCTTTGTGCCCCAGTCGATGTCAAGAGCCACTCTTTTCCTACACCCTATATGCCAAAACACTATTTGGATGTAGCATGGATTTCAATTCACAACTTTGGGGTATAAAAATAAACATGGTCTCAAAATATTCTAATTTAAAAAATATTAATGAGACTTTTTTCCCCACATTAAAATTCATCTAGAATCATTCACAATTTTGATTTTTTAAAAATCATTTCACAATAAAAAAATATAAATATCCCAATAAATCCATTGATGAATACTTCAAATTTCAAAATTCAAAATTAAATTTTTAAGGATATCCTTTGGTTCCAAATATGTACAACACCATATTTTTATAGTAAAATTCACAATTCATGATTTTTAGAAAAAAAAAATCATAATGAGTGCACAAATTGGACACTTTTAAAATATTAAAATATAAATTTAATCACATCTAATTCAATCTTAAAAGAAGCCATATGCTACTACTTTCATATAACAAAGGAGCACCAAAACAAAGGGAAATGGAGAAGGTTACCTCATGTTTGAAGCTCATAAAAGTAGCAAACTCTTTCAAATTTGAGAAGTCAGACACAATGCAACACAACACACCTTAAATCCTCTTCCTTGCAAACCAATTCCAAAGCCCTAACAATCCAACAACAAGAAAATCTCTCCATTTTCAATTTTTTTAGGGAGAGGGTTTGAGAGAGTGTTTACCCAACAAGAAACAATGCAAACAAGAGGCTAAGTTTTTCCCCTTTATCTCCCTTTTCATTTTCTAATTTTATTTTATATTTTTATTTTTATTTTATTTTATATAAACACTCAATAATAACACCCCAATGAGGTTTGAACCTTGGTGGAGAGAACAACACCACATTTAAACTATCACACTATGCCAATACCAACTCATTTTTCTATTTCTTATTTTCTCTTTTAAAATTTATTTTTCTTTATTTTTACAAAAAAAAATATAATTTTGGAAAAAACTTGCTTGGGCCCCTTTCTTTTCAAGGAAAATAAAACAACACAATTTAGTTCCTTTCTCAAAATTTAAATAATAATATTTTTTCAAGTAAATTTTCTTTTTTGATTATAATTAAGTAATTGTAATATTTAACTATCATTTATAATGCATATTAAATAGTGTTATCCTAGTTTCTGTAACAAGTTCCCAAATTTATACCTGCTCATTTAAATTTTTCCCTAGTTTTCAAAACCTCATTGGACTATGACAAGGTTGCCACAACCTCATTTCAGCCCGATATCTTTAGGAAAGGTTTCAAGTTCACTATTCAGATCAAGTTTTTAAAGCAATGTCGAAATCCGAATGGGTTCTCATAACCTCATCAAGTCCTGACTGAATGATGAAAAAGATAGAAGTTGGAGGAAAATTGACCTTTAGTTTCAAAACTTTTAAAAGGTTTTGAAACCTTTGTTAAACCTTTTGTTTCCTGACAATAAAGGTTTCTTTGTGAGTGGCCTTTTCAGATAATGTTTAAGCCTGATAGACATTCCAAAAGAAATTCACAAGGCAGTAAAACTAGATTTTTTCACAACTTAATTGGATTCCGATGAGATTAACCAGTTTGCATGAGCGTAATCACAAAAAGATATATAACTGAATGCAAATTTTAAAGTTTGCATGTCTCCGCACATACAACAAGCAACAGGGTTTACATACAGGAATTGGTGATGCATTCACTTGTCAAAATCAAATTGAGTGGAGCAATGTAATTATGACTTTCTTAAAATAGTCATAAATGTTCTTTGGGGCTCAGTTCTACAAAAATTAGGTGATGATTTATGAAATCTTCGCTTGAAAAAATGACAGTTACTTTAACAGCAAAGATTCAAGAATGAGGGGCATATAAATTTATGTTTAGGGGACTTTTACAAGGTCCAAATTTTGATTTTCTAAATTGCATTGTGATGTACAAGGAAATAAATGAGGAATAATCAGGATTTGTTTTGATTCTGAAGTTGTTCTTTGTCTATGAACATTGAATTGTGAATGTAATATTAATATTTAGATAATTCAGTGAACTTAGATAAATATTCGAAGTTTCATCCTTTGCGAATTGAATGCTTCTTTGTGTTATATTTGCTTATTTTGGTATTAGAATTGGTTCTATTTAAAAAGCTATTCTATCTGCTATTAAAGTCTTGATCTTTGCATTAGGAGGTTGATATTAGTTGTCCAAGCTTGTCACATTGATTTCATGGTTATTGGTTAGCATTAGTATGTCTTTCTTGCTTTTTGGTTAAAAGCGTATTCATTGATGGTTAATCGAAACATCTGAGGGAGTTGTATCTCATTAAAAATTTAGAGGAAGATCACAATTGAAATTATGATCTCTCATTTTTGTTAGTAACTTTGTCCTTATTTAACAGGATATGAAGTTGATAATTGATATGTTTACATAAGGATAAATTTGTTCACTAACAGATTTTGGAAACTTTGTTGGGAAACAAATGAGACGTTACAATGGTTTCCTTGTTACAAATCAACATGGTTTTGCCACATGAATTTTTTTTCCCTGTATTACAGTTAGGTCTTGATTGGATGCAAGCAGAGCAGGAGGACATTATTTCCTAGTTGAATACTTTAGCTTGGAGGTATAGGAGAAGCACTACAAATTATATGAGAGAAATTTTTGTGCTTGAAGAAGAAGAAGAACTAGCACAACGTCCAACTATAAGGGTGGTTAAGAGGTGCCCAAGAATAAAAATTGTATGGGATCCTCACCCTCATCCTAACCATAATCAAAATCCTCCACCAAGTCCAAATGCTCCATTGAGAAATTGACTCATGAAGAGATCTAGAGGTGGGGAGAACATTCCAAAAGTAAAGAAATTACTTTCCTTAAAAGAAAGTTGGCTACTCTAGACAATTTTCCTGGTAATAAGTATTAGTTTTCTCAATACACAACCTTCTCCCTAAGGTAGAATAAATATTTCCCAAATTTTACAAGAGAGAATTCACAAGACCTTGAAAATCATATTCAGGCATTCATCATTGCATGTGGAATTTTAGGAATTTAGGAGGAAAATGTATTTATAAGATTGTTTGTGGAAATCCTTGTTGAACGTGTCACAAAGTGGTTTTGAAGTTTAGATTGTGGATGTATAACTGATTGGGGCAGTTTGGAGAAAAGATTTCTTGATAGATTTAAATGTATGGTTGATGTTGGTACTCTATTACACCATGTTTTTTCAAATCAAAAAGAGGGAGGGAGAATCAATTAGAGATTTCATAGATTGTTTCAATAGAGATTTGAAGTGGATTCCTCAACTTGGTCAACCAAGTAAGCTAAACCAGTTCCATATTTTTACTTCTACATTACATCATGAAGTTTGATTTATTTTCAAACAAGATATAGTATGCAACCTTGAACAAGCACAACAAGGGGCTATCAATATTGAAGATGAGTTAATTTTGTCTGGGGTATGGTAAAGAAATCATGTTGAGAAAAGTATTCAAATTGGTTAGGTACAAAAATGTAAGGTTTTGGATTCTCAACATATGTGCTTACCAAATTTTTCATGTTCTATGGTTGAAAGCACTAATATTACTATTTTCGGTAAAAGGAACTTTAGAGCAATGAAATAAGTAATGAGGGAACTAGATCTTATGATGTTGAGATATACAATTTCAACCTTGAAGAAATTGAAGATGACCCTAATTCCTCAAGTGATGAAGATGATTACTCCCCATGAGTACAATCAGTAAGTATCACACCTTTTTCTTTAGCTATTGTAACAGTTGAAAAATCTCCTTTTCATATTAATATTTAGGATAGACAAAAATATTCAATCATTGATATCTCTATGTACCCCTAAGTTGGAAGCTTTCACTTTTGAAGATATTGATGCAAGCTCATTAGATGTCCTGATGAATGTTAAAGATCCACCTTCCAAGAAAAGAATTTTTTATGATTTGGCAATTTTTTTTCCTTGAACTGGTATACAGTATAAATTTAATGAGCAAAATGTAACTCTTATTCTAGATTGGTGCTTAGAAGTTTCAGGGAATGACTTTCATTGTGGAGAAGATGAGACAATGAATACATCCATTTCCAAGGTAAAAGCACAAAGTTGCATCACACTTTCAGCCAATTTATCAGCACAATTGAATTTAAGTATTTCTAACTAAAAATCAATTTTGGTCAAACATATGATTAGTAAGATTCATTCTAGCTAAGTTAGATACTTTCACAACATTTTCAAATAAAATTGTTGGCTAAAAAGTATGGAGCACCACTGTGATTCCAATTTACCAAAAAAATAAAATTATTTGAAAAACTTGAAGTTTCAATAACTCCTACTAATGTAAATAACATTTTTTTTTAAATATAAAAATACGTTTTTGTAGATCCATAAGTGTAGTTTTCAAAAAATATATTTATTTTAATAGTTTAATTATTATTTTTATTTTTACTAAATGTCGGTTATCAACATAAAATATTAGGTTGATTACCATGCCAAGGAAAAATATTAAAACTTATTAAAAAAAAATGAAAAAAATATGATGCACTAGATAAAAGAATCTATTTCAAAATAGTATAATTTTTTTTCCATTTTAGATAAATATTTAATATGAAAGTTGACATCCAATGGAAACAACTATTTTTTGATTCATGTACATTTTAATATCTTTTAAAAAATATATATTTATCAAAATTGGAAAAAAAATATATCCATGCACTAGAATTTCAAGTTATAAATACACAAAAAAATTGAAAGAAGAAAAATACAATTTACTATAAAAGGTTTGATGTCTCATGCAACTTCATTTTTTCAACATTTATAGTGTTAATTTATTAAAAAATAGTTAAAATGTTTTATTTTTAAATACAAACATAAAGTATACTAAAAAAATACATATTTTACTAGATTACATCATTTCAAAATTAAAAACATATATGGCACTTTTTAGTGATTCAAGTTTAAAAGTTGGATCAGTGTTGGTCGTTTCCTTTATAAAGTGTGACATAGCTTTGTGCTTTTACCCTCCAAAGATATGGATGGGAATGTAAGCGGGATCAAAAACCAACCCCAAATTGAAGAAGGTAAATCACTAAATACCCCTTCACCATTACACATAACATTTGAATTAGAAGAAGAAACCTATGTAAAGTTAGTGATTATGGAAGCTACTGAGTAGACAGGAATGTCTAAAGAGAGGGACAACATGAATTGGTCTAGTTATTCTAATCCACATTTTTTTTCAAATGGTGTTTGCAAAATTAGGGATAATCCTTTGTTTGAGTTCTTAGATCCTAGTATACCCTAACCCAACAGTAACAAAATGTGTGAAAGAATCAACTTTGAGGATGAGAATTGTGAGGAGGGGTCTGAGGAAATGAAACATTGGAGTACAAGTGGATCAAGAGAAGAGAAAGGTGTACATAATTTCCTTGATATAATATCTTCACTCATACTACAATTCAAAACTTGGGAACCATGGTATCTATACTTTTAGTTGGGAGAATGGATGAATCCAAATGCAAGTTGGGGGAAGGCAAAGGAGTTACTAAAAAGACTTTTACATAGCTTATAAAATATACTAGGGTAAATAGTGAATTTGTGTCTATTGAGAGAGACAGGGGAATTCACACTCTTCAATTGTTTGGAATTCAAGTGGATTCAGGTTCAGAACATGGCCATAAACTTCCTCTTTGCATTTCAGCTAATAGGGAGGTCAACCAAGATGTTGGATTCTTGGAGATGATGAATTGGAATGTGGATAGCAATGTGTAATACTATGTTCACCAGGGGGAAGAAGCATATGATGACAGATGGCTATTAGGGAATGTATTGATTCAAGAAATTTCCCATACAAAATGGATTTCTTGCAAATGTGCTTATCTTTCCTCATTCTCTAGAGGTTACATGTAAATTTGTGCCTTTTCCACAACGGGTCACCTTTCTCACAACAATTAATGGCTTTGTTTGACTAACTTAATTCTCTATGGAGGTAGAGTTTCCCCTACCATGTACATACCTTGAAATTTTGGTGTGTTTTTAGTTTAGGTATTTTCCTTTTTTTTCCTTGTTTTTGGTTTGTCTTGATCCCCTTGTTCAGTGCTTGACTCTGTACCCAATGGATAAACACTAGTCTATTGTTATGACTCTAGGTTTGTTGCTTCATCCTTGTAGTCTTCATCCCCAGTCAAAGCCATTGTTATCCTTATTTCTGTCACAAACCCAAATTTATACCTACTCATTTAAATTTTATCTAAGTTATGAACTTGTTGGTCTTGTCCCTAGTTTTAAAATCCTTGTCGGACTTTGAAGAGGTTGTCACAACCTCATATTGGCCCAATATCTTTAGGAAATGTTTCAAGTTCACTATTCAGATCAAGTTTTGAAAGCAATGTTAGAACCCGATAAGGTTCTCATAACCTCATCAAGTCCTGAGTGAATCATGAAAAGATATAAGTTGGAGGTAAATTGGCTTAGTTTCCAAAATTTTGAAAGGTTTTGAAACCTTTTTCGATCCCCGACAAGGTTTTGAGAATCTTTTCATAATGGCGTGAATTTTCACCCCTTGCAAATTCCCCATTTTCATACCCCTTAGAAAAATGTAATTTTGATGTAAACCCAACATCCACCACCTCTCCCCATCCACTCGGCAATCTGTTTGTGTGTTGGTGGAGGAATTTTGTTAGGGACGGGCATGTGTCACGTGGACATCTGCACGCCGCACTGCCATCCTAATAGGATTCCTGCCTCTAGGATCTACAAAGGCGTTATGTTTCTCCATTGGACGTGAACCATAACACCTCCTGCCCCCTTGATCAATGCAAAATGACTATGTTGTCTCTATTTTTTCCTTTCAAATGCTTCATTCCTTCATTCATTCTTGCTTCTTTTATGAATTCACTCTTGGCTTTAATCTAGACACTCACTTACACACTTTCAAGCTTCACCACCTTCATTGTAGTTGCAAGTTGTTGATATCTTGGCTTCTCCACTCTATTCATTACAACAACATTGTTGGAGAACTTACAATATCTTGCTTTCCTCTACTTTCCTTGAGAGCATATGGCTATGAAGGTGGTATCCACCATTAGCACTCACCTTTGTATCATCATATTTGCATACAAACATATTGTGTTTCATGTATTTCTTGGTGCTTCCATCTCCAATACACTTTCTTTATCATTTTCTACATCATTTCTATCTAGGTATCTATTGAGTTAGAAACACCTAAGCAGGGGACTAATATAGGTAGTCCTCTAAAATAGCCCCAAAATTTTCCTTGGTCTTGTGTGGGTAGGTACTTTTCGGTTGGAGCTAT
>VDFB02195748.1:0-15534 GCA_007258455.2 Sequoia sempervirens | reverse complement strand
GCTAAGGTTGATTGATCGGGTCGATGGATTGATGATGATGATAACATTGTTGAGGATACACAACAATGCAATGATTTGATTGATTGGGATTGATGATAACATTGTTGAGGATACACGACAATGCAAGGATAGTGTTAAGCAACACAAGGATTTGGGAAAGATATCCCCAAGATGATGATTTTTTGATTGGATTTGATTGATCATGTTTGATGAAGCTTGGTTTCGAACAAAAGATGTTTGGATGATTTGATGTGATGTTTAAGAATGCGTTTAGATGCGACTAATAGTGATTGTTTGGATTGATGTTCGATGAAAGATGAAGCTTGATAAGGACTGTTTTCATCAAAATATGCCATGGGCTAGTGATTCGGATTTTTCGCTCACAAGTGGTGGACCAATTTGATTTCATGTTTTCCAATGTTTGGATCGCCACATAAGTGGAGGATATAGACCAAGATTTATTCTCAAAGCAAGATGTACATATCTGCCCCCAATGTCTAGCAACGTATGGAATGCAATGGATGGATGCTCGGATAAGTGTATGGATGGATGGATATGGTAAGCACGCAAAGTATGCCAAGGATTATCTTGCGATAAGATAAGGTGTTCGGATAACAAGTGCTCATTTGGATAATGCTTCATAGCTCAGATAATGCTTCATAGGATAGGATTAATGAAAATGGCCCATGTCAAAATGTGGTTAGAAATCCAACAATAAAACCTGCAGAATCGTTAGTATTTCAACAACAAATCAAGATATTCAACATCCTTATGAAATAATACATCATGTTCAAAATGCAAACAAATGACAAATGATCTAAAACAAAAGCATAAGAAAACATGATGCAAACTATCTCATATTGGATTGGTGTCACATGTGCTAGTGACCCTTTCCCAACCCTTGATTGATAAGTTAGTGATGAAATTGCTATTGATATGGAGATGCTAAGTAGACAAGATCAAATCTCAAATGAAGAGAGTGACCTTGCAAGAGATTGTGGAGGATTTGCTCAAAGATGAAGCTTGTATTTAAAGATTTTCAAATGCTGAGTGTTGAAGAGGGACCAATGTGGGACTAAAGATTCTGCCAATGATAGGAGGACACTTGTCATCATGTGATTAGTTGATGTATGTGCAAGATTTGGGAAGAGTGCCCATGAGAGGAAAATTTGAATTCAAATTTCAATAAATGCTGATTTTGACCTTGGAAGGGGACATGTAAGAGGCCTCATAAATGCTCTTGGCACATGGGGGGAAATTCAAACTTGGAGAATATTCTCCCTTTATGCCAAGTTGAAAATAAAGATTTCTATAAATCAATTAATTGCAATTTCATGTGCAAGTGGCCAAATCTAGAGAATGCAAGTGGGTGAGTATTTAATCAGGGTTAGATTAAATAGATCATGATTATGCTGATTTAATGCTGATTAGGTGAGTTAACCTTTAGGATTTTGATATTTGATTTATTTGAATTAGAAAATGATGGAATATGATTTAGGATTTGATTTAAATAAAGTCCGATTTATTGGATGAATGGAATATGATTATGCATGATGTAAATTTGACATGTCTACACTATTAATGGAATTTTTCAAAGTACCTGAATTCAAATCCCCGCCACAGTAAAGAAAACCACAACCCCAAAGATATCGAGGTACATTGGAGTATAACCCAAAAACCATACATCACACAATATTAAAAGCCACAAATAACCTTACCTACAAATTAATTTATTTTAATCAAAATCTTTTCTGAGAAGTTACCTTGGGATCCCTGCTTCTTCAGGCTTCAAACTCGTGATTATAAAAACAATACCACAAAAAATTAATAAAAAGGGAGGGAGGTGGGAAAAAAAAAAAACATACTTGTGCATATAAACTAACATGTTCAAAGTAATAAGCAGAACATTGAAACCAAAAATCACATTGAACCGAAGCCAAAATGTCGGTCAAACTGAGACCATAAACTTCTTCCAAGAACCTCCTCATAGTTGCCAAGCTTCTGCCTGAACCCGTTACCTCTTTCCTCCCTACCGCCATACCACTTCTACCCAACTTCACCACTTTCTTCTAAAACCTAAGTAGGCTATTCACCACCTATGCTTCATTGATTTTCTTCATCATAGCTTTTTGGGCAACCCTCCCCCCCCCCAAATTATTGTGTCGGTAATCACCATTTTATTCCTTCGTCAATGCCAAACCATAAACTTCTAAGTATGTCGATAAGAAACATCATTTACATGTGGACAATAAAACCATGCCTTGCAAAGACTTTTAAAAACAAATAATGCCAAATAACATGTGTCAGTCCACCTTATTCACTTTTACAAAATGGGCTATGGGGGTCTTTTCTTATTACCTTTATGTTATATGCCTTTAGGCTTTATGACCCTGGAATGTGATTTATTTCCTCTTTCTATTTCCAATGCCTTTGGAAAATATTAATGCCCAAGGGTCTTAAACACTTTTCTTCATGTTTATTATTACAAACATTATTAGACCATTGTGTATATGACCACAATAATGTACCACCCCTGAATCATACCATAGTATGTATTGTGAATACCGTGAATACCATGAATACAACTATATACAAAATTGATTTCACCTTATATATCAAGATCAAGACACCATTGAATAAGTACTATTCTTGTGTAAATTATGTTATTGATAGCTCATCAATCTTGTATGAATAAGCCATTTATAGCTCATAAGTGAATAATTGATAAAACATCAATTTCTCATTTATAACAAGATATAGAAGATACCTATATCTTGTTTTGGCTATCATGGCCTTGTTTTGGCTAAAAATTAGGGGGTTTCTAAACTTTGGTTGGAGGGGAATTCTCTTAATGTTATAAATTACCTCTTGAAAAAATACCCTCCATCTTGGTCTATTGCTAATTTTAGAAATGATTCTTTAATTATCTTAAATTCTTTTGAGGAATTTAAAGCCTCTCATGTTTTCTGTGAAGCTAATAGGTTGGTTGATGGTGTAGCCAACGTGGGGGTGGTGGAGAGAGTTGTTTGGGGTTCATTTGAATCTCCTCTTAATCTTAAATATTTATCTAATGATGACCAAATGTCTTGTTTCTAAGATTGAGGTTTTTGGGGAAAGTTTCCTCATTATTCTTCATAGTCAGATTGTGCACAAGGAGACTTTGGCCTCTATGTTTCATCATTATTTCCTTGGTTTCCGTAAAATGGAGGACTGAGAGCGTAAGCAGGGCAGTACCTTGAATGAATTTCCCACACGTATTGTGGGTGTAATTTGTGTTGCTTTATGGAGAGTTTGGTTTCATTTGCATTTTCTTAACTCTCTAGTGTCGTTGGGGTCTGCATCTTTTCTTGCCGCCATGGGTGGAGACCATTGTAGAATTGAACCAAGTTCTTGTGAGGAATTTTAGAAGAATCCCCAAGCATTTGGAGCTGGGTGGGGTTATGCAATTTATGTAGAGAATTCTTGAGGTCCGGACCCTGATGCTACAAATTTTTTTGTGAAAGGTTGGAATGGGAGGTCACTGCATTATAAGGGTGTAGAGTTTAAAATTAATGAGGAGTTCATTGTAGAGGCTACTAGTTTGGCGGTCTCTAGGAGGAAAATTTTTAGAGATAAAGGAGCAACCAAAAAGGCTTTTGTGAATTTCTTTAAGTATGGCGAGAAGAAGAAGCTTCAGGAAATTGGGAGCGGTGGCTACACTCACAAGTCTTTGAAGCCATTATGGAGGGACCTCGTGTTGGCCATAATGCACTATTTTACGCTTGAAGGTAGATTCTCAGCTATTTATAGCTACCATTTCATGCTTCTGAATCATTTTAGGCACAAGGTGTTGGTCTCTTTTCCCTTCTATTTGTTAATTTCCATGGAAAAGAGTATTGAAGATCATAGAAAAATCCCTAAGATTGTAGTCTTACATGAGGGTCTTATGAATCTCTTGTTTTCTCACATTAAGCTTAAGTTAATTGCAGTTTCTCCAAAAACCCTTGGTAAGAAGGCTGTTAAATTTTTTGGGTATGATACGGGTGACTACACGCAGAATGGGTTGGGAGTTCTAAAGAAGAAGAGTCAGAATTTGAGGAAATGTCTGTGGATGAAGGTGGCTCTAAGGAAGGGATTGAGGTCTCAGAAGAGTAGAGCAAGGGATATGAAACAAATGTGGAGTTGCAAGACTCCATGGTGAAGTCTATGAGGAAGGTTTCAAAAGGAAATTCTAAAGGTGCCTCTGTTGGGGATCCTTTTCCCAAGAAGGTGGAAATTTCCTTTGCAACTGTGTTAAAGGATTCTATGGATGTGGGTTTGTGCTTGAAGGTTCCTGGTGGTGCTAGTAATGCTTGCTCTATTGAGTGGCAGAAAGGGCCTGGGCCTATGGAGATGCAGGGGATGGAATAGGGGATGGAGGCGGTAATGCATTCTCAAGGGTTTTCTCTGGTTGATAGGGTAGTTAAATTGGAGCGGTTGGAAGTGTTAGTTGATTTAGCTAACTTGCATGATAAGGAGCATATCAAGGTGGAAGTGGTGGAGGTCAAGGACTCCCCTATTGAAGAGGACGCGGAGTTGAAATTGGATAGGAATGAAGCTCCTGGTAACTCTGAGCTGAATGACCAACCTCCTATTAACTGGGATGATGTGAATATGAACATGTTCTACAAAATGGCCTAGGATGGGATGAGGAATTTGTTGTCTCTAGTAAAGTGGTTATTTTCTGAGCTTAGGGAGCTGAATATTCAGGTTCAAAATTGGTAGGAGATTTGTGTTCCTATGCTCCGTGGTAATTAGAAGGAGTGGGCCATTAAAGGAAAAGTTAAATCCATGAATGTAATGTTGGACAAGCTGGTTATTGATGTTGATTGTCTGGGGGTTTCTCAAGAGGAGAGGATTTCCTCTCTGGAAATGCAGGTCAATAAAAGTTTAGAGGACCATGTTGCCAATCATGAGGAGAGAATTGGTAAGACGATGGAGGACTTAAGAATGGTGGTTAATATTAACAATAATTCTCTTAAGACCACAGCTAGGGGTCTCTCTGTTTTAAACGAAAAAATCTCTTAATTGGACGGGTAAACCTCTGAACTTGGATGAGTTAGAGAAAGTGATTGAGGAAATAAATTTCCTAAACCAGGAGGATAAAGTTGAGGAGTCTGAGCTCCAATGTTGGAGAAAGATGTGAATGTTGGGTCATGCCTTAGGACTAGGAGCAAGACAAAAAAGAGAGTGACTTTCTCTGTGGAAGAAATCAAAGAGGTTGTGGATATGCAAGAGGAGGTCATCAAGGAGAATATGGCCTCAATGAATGTTTTGGAAATTTTTTTGTAGTTGACGCTTTCCTTTTTGCTGGATTAGCTGGATTGCTAATGTTTTTGCTCTTGTTTTCCTAACGGGTTCTTGATGTTTTATCTTTTGTGAGCATTTTGTTTTTTTGGGCTACTGGTTTTAATTGATTATTTTTTTTGTAGCTTTTTGTCCTTGTAAAGGGTTTCGTGGCCCCTTCAAAACTTGATTTTCCTTATAAAAAATAAGATATAGAAGATACCAATACCTTAAGAATTGTGTACCTACAATACCAATTCCAATGTAAGATGTATTATTTCCAATCAAAACCTGTACATACTATATTAAAAGTGAACCACACCAACAACCTTTTTGATAGAAATGACAAAGAGTTGTATAGAGATAACCAGACTATCCAAGTGCATTGTAAAAGATATATTGTTGTCAAAGAGAATCATCCTGAACCACTTCAAGTTGTCCAATGTTTTTTATGTGCAATCAACCAATAAGTATGCAAACCAAAAAAAAATATAAATCATAAGAATGAACCACATTCAAAACACATAACCGTTGACCAAAAGATGAACCAAATGAAAAGAATATATATATTACTCATCCTTGAATTGCATCTGCTACAAAATAGAAAGGGGTTGAGGCAATATATGCCACAACACACATAATTTATTTCCTAAACAATATTAAATCATTTAATTATTTCAAAATAATGCACTTAATTAAAAATAAAATAAATGGGTTTTCACATATGCCATACATTCTTCCCCCCTAAGAATGGACTTCCTCTTGGAAATCATCAAGAGAATTATTTATTTCCTAACTTGATCATATCAAATAGTGGTTACATTTCATCAAATATTTACTAAGTTGACTAGATATTCATCATGCAACAATATAAAACCTGTATCACCAAACGACGTAAATACAAAGAAATCTAGATACATTTACCCATACTAATTTTCATATCACAAGAACAAATTTAGTCTATAAATTTGCATACACAAAATTATATCATCCCCGGTTAGCTCACTTGATTTGCAACCACACAATTAACAACAATTCAAATCTGCTCAGTATCCCAAAATACACTTGCATTTTGATTTGTCACAAAACTTCATGGAGTTACTCCGATAATAACCTAGTGGTTAGAACATTAAAGGTATCTCCATCAAGGATAAGGTTAATAAACACAACCCATCCTCCCTAATAGTTTGTATGCAAAATGAGAGATGAATTTGAAACTATATTCTTTCTCTTTATTATGTAGGTATCGATCACATACGTTATGCATTCACAGTAAACTTTCAAGAAAGTTAATTGGCCATTTAGAATATAGAACACATACATATATAAAATTCCTTTGACAATGTACCACAAAGAAGTGTCATCACACATAAAGCAATAATTGTATGATATCCACAAAATATGAATTGTTAAAAGGTTTTAAGAAACTTATAAAACAAATGTAATCGACTGGTAAAAAGCCAAATTCCACATCCTATGCCAACGTCTTCCCTGCATGCACTAAATTAAGATAACTAATTTCACAGATCTCTAATTAGATATTCTTTAACGACCAAGAATAAATCAATAAGGAAAATTAAGTACATATTCTAAAATGTTCATAAATAAGGGAGAGCCTAGTGTATTAGATACCACATGGAAATAAGACTAAAACAAAAAACAACAATAAGCTTCCTAGATGCAAAACATAAAACACCCTATTCCAATGTTACAATGCCCTCAAATCTAATGTCATCACGAAGATGTTTTAGACTTAAATAAATAAATATCCAAGGCATTAGCGACAGAGTAAAGTGACACTTTATTCATAACAAAAGTTTTATCTAGATATGGAGAAGACAAGTCTGCAATGGCAACAATACCACTAAATCTTTATAAACACAGAGACTACTTTCATTCCTTATGGATATTACCAGTCCCCAGAGATTAAACCTATATTACATCAACTTTACCAGATATAAAATAGAATGGAAAAACCATAATACTAGATTCTGCATCAAGCTTAGGCTATCGAAATGGTAAGATTTCCATTTTACAAGATGATGTTGCTCAGATCTTAAAGGAAGAACATAAACCAAAATCATAAAAGTACCAAAACATGTATTCAAAAACAAGGTAAAACTATGAAGGCTTGCAACCTAGCTCAAGAATATAGGTACCTTCGCGGAACAATGATAATAACCAACCATAACACTAGAAATGCTAGAAATCAATCTCAATGGATATGTTTGTCTCCCTCAACAAGTGTAGAAGATGAATCAAGCATATCACAACTGAGACAAGGAAAAAACATGAAGAAATATTTATTCTCACCACCCATCCATAGGATTCGACCAATTGAATCCACCCCATTAACAATTAAAGAACAACACAAAGACATATTTCAAATCTTTACTCAAACAATTAATCAATCTTAATAATTACACTTACTTTCATCATAAAATCAAATTTTCTATAACCATCAACTCCCTTAATCAATCAAAAATAAAAATCTCCCTTATTCATTCAACTACAAAAAAAAAAGACATTATCATTCCTCAAAACAACTCCCAACAATACTCCCATCTCAACACCAATTTTCAATCAATAAAATGAAATGCATGAAGGATGATATCATTCTATATTAAATATGCAACATATCGATTTATATTTAGATTCAATAGCCACATTCATAAAGTAAAGAAACATAAAAAAATAAAAATAAAATCATTTCTTTCTTACCTTGGATGCACAAACTCAGTTCAACCTTTAGAAGCAACACCGATCTCCCTTCTTTCTTTCCCAACAACGCATAGTAATTCCATTATTTCTTTTGGAATAAAACATGCTTATATCATTTAAATATTTCTGATATTCAATTTCATTGGAAACAAATCTTAATATTTAAGCATCACAATTATCATTTCTATACATCATATATGCTTTCATTAGAATTGGGATGATTAGTGTTAATTTAATAGACCAACAGAAGGTCTAAAACTGACATATAAGATTAAAAGTTAACTAATAATAATCATAAACAATATTCTTTCCTCATTATAAAAGTGACATCATGGAGCTGGGGATTGGGAAGTATGGTGGTTTCAAACCACATGAAGCTCCATCATATACCACAAAAGTAGTTAGTCATGAAACTTATACACTTATGAGCATTCAATAGCTTTGAATCAACAAAGTTTAGAAAACTCCCCTTTTTCACAAATGTAGCCCCCTATATTTCACAACAACTCCCAATAATCAAAATATTAGCTCACACAGAGCAACAACCACAACTCCCACATAATAGCTTACATAGAGCAACATCAACTCCCCATGGCTCACACAGAGCAAAAACAACTCCCAATAGCTCACATAGAGCAACAACAACTCCCATTAGCTCACATAGAGCAACATTAACTCCCAATGGTTCACACAGAGCTATGATTTTTTTTTTAACATTTCCAATCATTGAAGTCAAAACATTAATCATACTAGAAAATTAGAATTTTCAACAAATTTCATACCTTCTTTCTCCAAACAAGAATTTACACATGTGACTTTCGGCCATTTTCTTCTCTCTCCAAGATTCCTCTACTTAACAAGGTGAGATCCCAAATCAGATTTATATTACCAATGCTTTTCCCCCAAAGATCCCAAGTGTTGCAACCTAGTGCTCTGATACCTATGTAATGCCCTCTCAATAAAATAACAATTCAAATCTACGATAATTCATTAAATTATTCAAATTTAAAGAAAATATAATATGATTGCAAAAGGGAATTATAATTTGTTTAGATTATTTAATAAGCAAAATCAAAATATTATAGAAATGAGAAGTTTGTGTCATGATGAGTAACTTAAACATATCTCTTTTCTAGCGTATAACGCTTGTTGTATAGTCTACCTGATGCTGTCAAGGATTGGGTACACATTCAAGGGCAACCAAACTGAGCAACTCTTCAAAACCTACAAGCCATTGATCCTCAACAACAAACTAACATCAATCATAAAAGTACAAATTTATCATACCATAACTTATCAGCTTCCAAGAACAGATCAAACCATTAAGACATAACACTTAGTATTCATTCAATTTGCTAACTTAAAAAAAAAACCTTTTTAAACCTTTTGATAACTATATGGATTATGTTTTCAAGAGCTAACATGTGTACCAATCTGAATTGTTAATTCTTAATTACATAAATGTAAGTGTAGAAATGTATAACTATGAAACAATAAGATCATAGATGAAACAAAATAAAGAACCATAACATAGTGAATTTCCTAGGTGGAAAACCCTCTTGGGGTAGAAAAACCACTCTCAAAATTGCTTCACTGGATTTATCTGAAACTTTTCCATATACAATGCCTCATTGGTTGATTGATATGTCACACCGACAATACTATCTCACTGATAGATTTCAAATGTCTCACTGGCTATATATCAACATTTTCAATCACTATTTTAATGATACACAAAGTATCACCTTTGTTTCTTTTCACATCTTCTAATTTCACATCACTTGAGATTCAAAAGCATAAGTCCAACCAAATTCTCAATGCACTACAAGTGCTCTCAAACTTTTGATAATACTTTCAAGTATAGATAGAAAATATTGTGAGATACAATGCTTTTTACATCACCGAGAAAAATAACTCTTAACAAAGTATAAAAACAACTACTACAGGCATTTCTTTGATCAATATAATTTCTACATAGTTCATTTCATAGATGGAACATTGCTGTAAAAATACACAGTTATACATTTAAATATGGATTGTAGAAAAGTACTACTCCTAACCAATATAGTCTGTCAAGATTTATCGCATTTTTTTCAGAGACACTCTTCTCTCTACAAATTCCAAGTCCCATCCCACATGAATGTACAAGTCGAAGTCTCAATACTATGAATTGAATTTTTTTTGAGAAAATGATAAAGTTAAATCAGGGTACAAAGACCATGGAATAGACAAAAATACAAGCCCATGGACATTGACCATGCCTCCATACTCCATAACAAATACTGTCCACAAGCTTACCAAAAATTTACAAACAAGAAGGTCTTAAAAGGAATTGTTGTGTAATGTTAATGGGATTTTTCAAAGCACCCAAGTTCAAATCCCGTAGCAAAAATTGTCCACTAGCCTACCCAAGATTCACAAACAAGATCTTAAAGGTAATGGGTGTGTATGTTAATGGGATATTTCAAAGTACCCGAATTCAAATCCCTACCACAGTAAAGAAGACCGCAACCCCAAAGATATCGAGGTACATTGGAGTATAACCCAAAAACCATACACCACACAATATTAAAAGCCACAAATAACCTTACCTACACATTCATTTATTTTAATTAGAAATATTTTCTTAGAAGTTACCTTGGGATCCCTGCTTCTTCTCAGGCTTCAAAATCCTGATTATAAAAACAATACCCCAGAAAATTAAAAAAAGGGAGGGAGGTGGGAAATAAAAACAATAAACATACCTATGCATATAAATTGACACGTTCAAAGTAATGAGTAGAACATTGAAACCCAAAACCACATTGAACTGAACCCAAAATGTCGGCCAAACTGAGACCATAAACTTATGCCAGAAACCTCCTCATAGTTGTCAAGCTTTTGCCTGAAACCATTACCTCTTTCCTCCTTGCCGCCATGCCACTGCTACCCAGCTTCACCACTTTCTTCTAAACCCTAAGTAGGCTATTCACCACACATGCTTCGTTGATTTTCCCCACACTAATACATTTGACTGCAAAATCCGACGAAACTCGTAAAATTTGATGTGTAATTTTCAAATTTTTGAAAGTTTATCCCCGACGTTTGTCGAAATTTCCATGAACCCGGGGTTCGTCGAAATGTCGGCTATCATTTTCGTCGAATTTTTGACAAACATGAAAAATAGAAAAAAATCAAATTGTGGCCAACATAAAGAAAAGTGAGTTTGCACCTGATTTATTGCGATAGTGTTTTGCTCTACTTGAGACAGTTTGTGGAGAACTAAGGATGATTTTCTTGGGAAAAATAAAAAAAAATTCAAGAACATATCTCCAGGTTGAGGGTAGTCATTGTCTTTTTGCAAAATTCAGTTGTGAAGTCAGATTTGTAGTTCCAGGTTTGAAAATCATATTTTAAAGCAACATCTCATCAGATTTCATTTTTAGAGGTTTAGGGTTTTGAGAATTTCATGTCAGATTTTTGTTGTGTGGAATCACCATAAGATCCTTCAACCTTATTGACACTACTTCCACGTCCACAAGGTATTATTCACTATTCTCCCATCTTTGATGAGTCTCAAAACATTGCTCAAACATGCAATCCACTACCTCCATTATACATTAATGGCTAAGAAGAAAAATGAACCTATGATTACCATTGTTACTTCATTTGGATAGTCATTCCTTGATTGCATTTGCCTTGTCTAACACTACCAAAAGCATTTGAAAAACCCTTAAGGTCAGCAAAGGGGTAATGAAACTCACTGTTAAAATCTCCACTTTACTATGCAAGGTTTGAGCTTTATTATCTTGTCACTGCTCAGCCTCCTTTTGACTGTCACATCTCAAGTGACTGTCATTTTTCTTACTGTAGATTGCATTTACAAATGTCACTAAGCTACATAGTGTGCTTGTTATTGGCTACAATCTTTAGATTGCAAGATTTTTTTATTAGCTACAGTGTCTCAATCTTTCTGGTATTGCAGCCTCACTAATCCGCTAGAGTTATTGCTTATGTTTCTACAGAGGCCTAGGGTTTGTACCCTAATCATGCTCTTACCAATGTTTCTGTTGTTTTTTATTAGGGCTCTCTCAATGTTGAGGGCCCTAGGGATAAGCTCATCATAAGAAGTGACACATTTCATCTTTAACTAAAAGTATAAATCCGTATTGACATTAGCAATGATGATTCTGACTTGTTGCTCCTTAGGAATGGGTCACTTGCTCTTACTAGCTCGCTACCTCCATTGTTGTAGGAATTTTGTTATCAAGTTCAATATTCTTATTTTAGGAGTCTTAACAATTGGAAATCATAGTAAAATCAGAATTTAATAAGTTTTAGAATTAGTATTTTAAAGTGTTTTTTGGGGTCATTAACTTCAGACTATCTTCTTTGTAGGAAGGCTGCATGCCAAATTTTTTTGGTGTAAAATATTAGAATTATTAGATTATGTTACCTGCCTATGAATAAAAATTATTGGAGTGTGAGTTTGATATTTTTTGAAGATCTAAATAGTCAAGCTTGGTAAAGAAAAATCATGTCAGATAATATTAGTCCAAAACAAAATGAAGAGACACTTGATAGATTGTGGGCTGGATTGAAAAGAAAGGGTGATGGGAAATGTTATTGTCCTTGCAATAATTGCAAGGGCTTAAAGACAAGATGACTTTTAATCACAACATCTAAGAAACATTGTAGTCAGCATGGTCACATTGAAGGGGGTATGATTATCATCCATTGGTAAGTTGTTCATTATATGTATTTATATTGGATTGAATTTGTAAATGTTTATATCAAGCTTTTAACATTATATATATAATCACTTTATCAAGGAGCATGGTTTATTTGTGTATGTCATTATTATAAAGGTGGGGCACCCTAGGGAAGATGATATGGATTATCACAGCCTAGAGAATGTGGTTTTTCAAGCGGACGAACATGGAGTTGTGAATATAGAAGATGAAGTTAATGATCCTATGGAAGAAGATGATCATGCGCTAGAAAACATAGTTGAAGATGATGGCATGAATACATTGATCCATGACACGTTTAGTGGCAGAGCTGATCATGATGATCAAGATGACTTTGATGATGTTCATGATTTACCTGTACTTGAGAAAGCATACGAGCCCCTTTATGAAGGTTCCTAAACAACTCTTCTCTCTACTGTATTGTTGTTGTTGAACTTGAAGGTTATGAATGGTTTATCAAACATAGCAATCTCACGGATGTTAAGGTATGTCATATATGTCATCTTTTTTCATCTATTTTAATTGTTGTTAGCTCATCACTAGTAAATAAAGGATGAAATATGTACCATTAATATTCTTTATATGAACAAATTATTTTTTGTTGTAGATTGATTGGTGAATTTTTGTTACCACCATCAAATATTTTACCTTGCTCATATCAAGATTTATGTGTCATTATGAAAGATATAAGAATGGAGTATCAAACAATAGATGCATGTCCCAATGATCATATTATATATCATAAACAACAAGAATTTGCAATGTAATGCCTGTATCGTCATAAGGAGGTGATATCAACATATCAACTACAAAAAGGTGTCTCAAGGTTCTTCAGATATTCCCATTATTCCATGTATGCAATGATACTTATTTAGGTGTGGAAAGCTTAGCACAATTCTATAAATTACCATGCACAAAAGGAAGGAGGTGATGATTCTCAATGCCCTCGTGATGGTCTCTACATTTAGGGACATGGAGCAAAATGGGCTACACTTTGTTGAAGAACCTCTTTAATCTCGTGACTTCTCATTGGGAGCAGATGGTGTCAATCCATTTGGAGAGTTGAGATCTATTTACTCAAGCAGGGCCTATTTTGTTATCAACAATAACATTCCTCCATGGATGTCAATAAAGAAGGAGCACATAATGTTGTCAATGATTGTTCCAGGTATTTGTTTACATCAATTTTCTTTAACGTAGTAGCATCTCATTTGTCTTATTTGTTGCATAATGACTTTTTTTTTCATTTAATAGTCATGTACATTAATTTATATATATTGCAATAAAATGGTTATAATTATGTAATGTTTATGTTCATTCAACTAGGTAAGTACCAAGTTAAAGATATGAATGTATATATCGAGCCTCTTATCAACGAGTTAATAAAGTTATGGAATGGCGTCACTATGTATGACGTCTCTAGACCAATAGGACAAATACAATTTCAATTCCATGCAATGCTTGTATGGACAATTTATGATGCCCCAGGGCTAACACATTTTTGTGGTATGTTATAATGTTCGACTACACTTTAACAATATTTAATTTGATGAAGTAGATATCATGCATGTTTTTAAAATAATCTATTCATTATATATAATTAAAAAAATTGACATATTTAATCCAATTATATATGATCTTGCAGGTCTTCAAACAAAGGGAAAATTTGCATGTCCAATTTGTGGTCAAAAGATGAAATCTCGTCATTCAACAAGTTTAGGAAAGTAGGTGTTTGATGAGTATAGGAACTTTCCTCCATAGAAATCATAAGTATCGAACCATCAAAAAAAAATTATTTTCAATGGGAAAGGAGTAGACTACATCAAAACTTTCACAAAGAATGACACCTCTATGGAAGCTGAAACATAATAGAATTAATCATTACAAGCTATACATCGATCAAAATTGTTTATCTGTATCATAAATGATATGGTTTGAATTTATATTTTTATATTGTGTTGTGTTTACTCATGTTGTAATTGACAATGATTGTCATTGTTAATTTGTTTAACTTATATGTTCAAGGTCATCAAGGCATTAATAGTCAGCTTGCTACCATGGATTGAAAAGTTATCCTAGGACAATTTAGTAGGGCCACCTCTACTATGAGCAGCTACAAATTGTGCATTTGTTTAATACAATGCATATCATAAAGAATATAACAAAAATGTTATGAAAAATATTGGATGGAAGGCATGACAAAGAAAAAATTGTCAAAATTTGAAGTGACATTCAGGAAGCCAATCATGCAATGAAAAGTGTCATTCAATTAAATAGTGATGGAGACCAAATTAATATAAGTTCCCTTCCTTGGTTATAAATAGAGTAGTAAAGCAATGCTATAAAAGAAGTCATATGAAAAATTTGATTTCCCATAGGATTTGCTATGAACATAAACAATATAATAACAAAGAAAGGTGAATTTGGGTTAGGGATGAAAACGAATGATTGACATACCTTTATTAAGGTAATTATTCTAGTATATTATATACACTTGTATAATGCATGTACTTTTCATTTTATTGTGTTTACTACTTTTGGAAAAATAATGAAAAGATCATTTTATAATTGTTGCAGTACGTTCTACCTCTATCTCTCCAAGACAACTTTGACAACAATTTCAAGCAAGTTATATATGATCTTGGAAAATACTTGAGGTAAGTAGCAAGATTTGTTCAATTCATTGTATACATCTTATAGTTTCCATTTGTTTTACTTGTTATGTAATATACTGCATACTTTTGTTAAATCTCGTTAATATATTTGCGCCTTGAATCAC
>VDFB02195747.1:0-16367 GCA_007258455.2 Sequoia sempervirens | reverse complement strand
CTTGAGATTCAATCCTGGCTGTTGATCAAATATTAGCAAATCTATAGAAGAAGCCCTCATCTTCATCAAATTCATTCACAATCTTCGTGAGCTTGAGAAATTCATTGTTTTGAGCTAATTGTGAGCCATAATTCTTTAATATTGAGCTTTACAACATGGATTTATGCTTAATAGAGCAATCCAAATTCATTTGGAGCATAATACCCCAATGGGATTAAAGGTTTACACTGTTTTCAAGATTCTATTTCTTTGAATTATGTTTTTTCCATGCTTCTAATTGAATCTTTTTTATATTTTTAACCAATTTCATTGAGTATGGACTAATCTGATCTTCCTTTGATGGGTTTCTAGTGTTTCTGAAATTAATTTCTTGATTTATGCTTCTTACATCTAACCCATATTTCCCTTATGATATTTTGGCATGCCTGATGGGACCCACACCCCAGAATTATCATTTTTTGACATTTTTGCAGACATACAAGTTATATAAATTCCTTTATCATAGAGAAACATGTTTCTCTTTCGAATAGTGATGCCTTTGTTCTATCATGTTGTATTTGAAAATTACACTGTCGTGTTTTCTTTTAGTGTCGCTTTTGACTATTTGATTTTCTTCTATTTTTTGTGCAATTTTTTCACAATGATGCATCTGACTATTCATCAATGCATTTATAGTATTGTGTCACATATATCCTCTATTATAGTGTTCCATCTATCATTTTGTGTCATTTCTATTTGATAGTTTATTCTCTATTTTTTGTGTAATTTTGTCGTAGTGACGTTTTTTATTGTACATCAATGCTTTTTGTCAGATCTTAGTGTATCTATTTTTAATTTTAGTGACATTTTTGTCCTATTTAGGGTTTGAAACTTTTTCTTGATTTATTTTCATTTCTAACCCTAATGTGGGTTGATTTTTCATAAGCTAACATTTGTGTAGCATGTGGCACACATTGGACAAATAAGACTCAAAAAAATACTAACATGTGGTTTTGTAAGTTTTTTATTCACATTTCAATTTGGTCCAATTAAAATTAACCCTACAAATTTAACATTTGATTTTGTGTTTAAAATTTTCAAACAACTTGCACAGTTCAATTTGGGTTTTAAAAATTTACCAACAACATGCACATTTAAATTGGTGTTTTTAAAATCAAACCCAATCTTTGAATTTTGGTGCACTTAAAAAGAACTCTATGGTGTGTTTGGTAGGTTAGTGTTGTGTATGCTCTTTCCTTCTACTTTGTGAGATCTTGGAAATTAGAAACACCACTAACTTACAATATTTTTGTACACCTTAAGGATTAATGCTCTACACATTCTCTAAACTCGATAATCTTAAGAATGATCTTGAGAATAAAAAATAACATTATTTTCATTGGTTTTAAAGTAGGAGAATTGCTTGGGGGCATCATCACCCCATGCTTTGATCTCAAGCATGCTACCTAGTAGGCTATATAAAGGGGGAGAATGAAAGTCGTTCCCCAAAAAGTAGCTATCATCCTTCAACCCAAGCC
The DNA here is from genome assembly GCA_007258455.2 of Sequoia sempervirens. Lineage (NCBI taxonomy): Eukaryota > Viridiplantae > Streptophyta > Pinopsida > Cupressales > Cupressaceae > Sequoia > Sequoia sempervirens. The sequence goes on along the minus strand of VDFB02195747.1, from coordinate 14,850 downwards.
TCATGACCTTAATTTTCCAAGACATGTATAGGTGATGAGAAGAGAGGAGACACATCTCGACTCGAGAATAATAGAGGAGTTATGTGTTCACGGTAGGCCCCCCTATGAACCTTTTTTTATCTAGAAGCCTTTAAGACCTTTTAGCCCTCAATTTATAGTGACACAATGCAGAAGGATCAATGTGTGAAGTTACTAACCATGTATTTCCTCTTGTTGAGATGATTGTTATTCCTTGAGTGGGACCTTTACCTTTTTAAGGTGAGAGGTGCAAAGGTGGTACATGACCTTCATATACTCTAGTCACCCACTATTTGTGGAGGTATAACTTTGATGGGTGGGCCCACTATAAATTGATAACTTGATCTACCACTAAAATAGCTATTGTATATATGGTGTGCCATTATTTCTCAAATACTTGTAACACCAAAATTAGCATGGTCTTATTAAAGAAGGCATACAAAAATGTACAAAAAAACCCTGCTAGAGTTATTCCTATGTGTAATTCTTTGTTATTTTTTCCACTTGCTAGATCAAACAAACATATATTAATCCTTAAAATTTATAAAACCCTAGATGTACTTAGGATAAATATTAAAAACTTATTGAAAGTCCAAAACTAGGGTAAAGAATAAACTAGATTTAGCTCGGTCCAAGTGTCAATCGAGGGATTGTAAGCTCATGAAAGGTATTGTGCCAATTTGCACAAGGGTTGCAAGTAGTGAAGAGAGTATGTATGAAGTGCACCCTATGGAAATAAACCTATTACAAATAAAAATAATTTTGGCGACATGAATTGTCACTTCCTAGCAACAGTATTTTTTCTTTCCTATTCAAGCGAGAGGGACTACAAAAATTACAACAAAATTTGAAAACAAAAATTTATCCACAAATAATCGAATTCATAAAATCTAAAGCACAAGAATAAATTTAAATTATTTACAAATATAAACACACAGAAATTATGGTAGCTGAAATATCAGTTCAAAAAATTGTAGAACATAATCGATAGTAGAAAATATACACACACAATATACCTTGAAAAAATAAAGAAAATATGTACATTCAATTGGATACTAAGGAGTGGGTTCCCTACCTCCCAATTAGCCAATTGAGGAAAGACTTACAAAATTTCTGAAATCACCTCAAAATGTTGCTCTTGGTAATAATACCAAATGTATTTCTCTCTGTGTCTATTACATAGGACTAATTATGTAGCTTTGATGCACAAACACATATTCCTAAATATAAGGTTGCATTTTACAATCTAATAACAACAAATTCAAAGGTTGAGATAAATCAATTAGCTAAGAAAGGTTGGTATGGTCCATGGCCAATCTTTTTAAACTAATTTTTTTAACAATATGCTAATCACAATTTGATGACATAAAATAACCATGATAATCTTAGCAAATGATCCCGTAGTTATATCAAATCCAATAATATGGAGAGGAAATCTGGTGGTGTATAGTTGGCAATTGAGTTGGTACGTTTGTTGCAGCAGATCCCTTTGCATTACATTGACTATTAAGAAACATCCAAGTCACCTTATAATGTGTACAAAGATCTTGTAAGTGCAACAAGATCTAAAAATAATTTGTTGGATAATTTATTTTCCAATGCTCATTAGTAAAAACAATATAATAATTACTTCTCATTATTTTATCTCAAATCTATATTAAATACCTCTTATGTATTTTAATAATATATGCAACATAAATAGTATAATATGATAGGAAAATGGGATATGAGAATGGGTATGAAGATATATTTAATGGACTAAAACATAGAATAAAATAGAACATAATTGGCTCTCATAACCTATCTTTGAGTTAAACCTTGACACGTTTGACTATCACCTTGTGTCAAGCTTCTATATGCATATCGACGTGTTTGATTTTTCATATCGACACTTTTGTATGCATGTCAAAATATTTGTACAACTTGATGCATTGCTCTCAATTCAATCGTCTATCAATATCTATAGTGACACATTTGACTGTCAACCAATGTCGCCTTTGTCTATACACCTATACTTTTATAAAATCATCTCACATTTTTCAAGGGAAACACACCACACTTGAATTTCATTCAATGTGTTTGTAAAATGATGCATTTGATTGTTAGTTTAGAACAACAAAACTTCAAAAGTCTCAGAGTTTCATTTTTTCACCAATATTCTATATCAAAATAGAGACCTAAACACAATAGACCTATACTCATCTTAATCATCCAAAACATAAATGTATAACATTTTCTCACTCATTCACTTTTCTAATCTTGAAATCAACAAAAAATGCCAATGCTAATATATTATCCATTTTTTTCTATTTCATCCCTACATGGGGTCATCATATCCTAATAGTTTCAATGACTTAAGAACTATGGGTGTCCGCAATCAAGAGTTTGGAACACTTTGTTGCATGTTACATTTGAATCAATATTGAACCTTACAAATCTATCAAACCACCCACTTGGTGTGCTTACTAAAATTGGGGAAACCACCATCACCTCTTCATTCGCACATTCTAATTTAATCAAGGCCATAAGATACTAGCAGTAACTTGAATTAGTTTCAATCTCCATATCCAAGGGATCACTTGAGACTTCGATAGGAGAATGGTACTTTCCTAGATAAGCTCGTTGGTATTTGTTCTTCCTCACTACTTCCCTCATAGTCTTCACAGGATCCTTTTCTTTAACCTTAGTCTCTCCTCCTTTGATGACTCGGCTTCTCAATTGATAATTGCTTTTCACAACAACCTACATTGATTTCCTACCATAGAAACCCTTCTTACCCTCCTCCTTTGGAGTTAGTGTAACTCCAAATGTCCTTTTCTCATTCTTTGGAATGTCACCATGTGAATCCTACAAGCTAAGTTTTTGAGACCTTCATACCAGGGAAGCAAAGACAATGTACTTACTCATTTTCACAAAGGATCTTCGGGCCATCTTGTGTTGATCTTCGGGTGCAATCCTGATTTGATTGTATCTAGGAAATCCATCCATGAGGGATAGCATCTTGTGTCCTGTAGTTAAATCAACCAACATGTCTATGTTCAAGTCATCTTTAGGACACGCCTTGTTGAGATCTTAGAAGTCTGTACATATTCTAACATCCCCATTAGGTTTGGATACTGGTACAATGTTGGATATCCATTCAAAGTACTCAATGGGTCTTATAAATTTAGCTTCCAAAAATTTCTCCAATTCTTTCTTGACCAATAGGGAAACTTGTGGGTGCATTTTGTGGAGCTTCTTCTTAATTGGTTTTGCATCAGGATGCACATATAAATGGTGTACAACCAAGGTAGGGTCTAATCCAGGTATTTTTGAATATTCCCATGTGAAATTGATCTTGCTTTCCTCTAGGATCATGGAGATGGTGGAGTATTCTTCTTCTAATAATTCTTTGGCTACATAAGTGATTTTGGGATCTTCTTCAGTTCCCAAATTAATTTCTTGTGTTTCTTCGATCAAGATGGATGATCATTTTGACCATTGTGTTCCTACAAGGGGAAGATGATGTCCCCATTTTCTAACACCTCACTGAGGTTTTCACTATCAGATATGTCCTTTGTTTTGACTTTTTCTTAGTCAAGAAGTACCTCAAGGAGGTTTTCACTAGGTGACCATTTTGGATTTTTCTTTTTATTATTTTTGCGACTAGGGTGTTCATCTTCCCAAAAACCCATGAGGTGTACATAGGTATCCATTGAGGTAAGTGAGTTGGTAGGTGTGATGTCATGTTGCTCCCAATCAATGAGTTCAAGATGGTGAAGGGAAAGGCTAATGGTGCAAACAGATAGGCATTCAAACATGGAAGAAAGGTCTACATGATCCACATCATCGTGCGTGTGTATGATACATTCTTATTTTGGTATATCTTCCAAAAATACCATCGCTTACACTTATATTTTTAGAGGTACTAGTTGATGTTGCTTGACCCTTTTTATTTTTTTCATAGCCTAAGCTTGATTTTTTTGGATGTATGGAAGTTTCGATTGGATGCTTTCTTCCTAGCTCTTCTAGACCAAGACCTCCCCCCTGATAATTGTGCTTTTTAGCGTACTTAGAGGGCCAAGGGTACATATCTTGAAAATATTCCTTTAGAGGAGGAGTAGGTTCATGTTCTCAATATATCCATTGGCTTATATCATCTTCTGGCGTGTATTCTGGTAATTTGAAAGATACATAAGTGCTAGTGCCCCCATTCTTGGAGCTCAAGGTGACTAATTTTTGTTCCTTCTTTGATGTAGATTCAGAGGGTTGACCATATGTGTGTGGCGAGGGTGGCATGGTTGTCACATTCAAAGCAGTACACATTTCATAGTCACCACATCCCCTGTTAATGATCTAGACCTTGGTGATAGTGGAGTCAGATGTAGATGGGGAAAATGTGGTGACAGGTGGTGAATTAGATGATGAATTGGGTGAAGATGTTTAGGGTCATCCCATTTCAACTCCTAGAGAGTAATGGGAATGGGGGAATGAAGCTTCAAGTAGCGAAAGTATTCAAAAGGTTGAGGATCGGCTTGTATTGTAACTTAAATCATTCCATTAAATGGGAATTTTAAGCATTGATGATAGGTGGATGGGACACCTTGCATGGCATGGATCCATGGTTGGCCGAGGAGAAGATTGTAGGGGAGGTCTAGATCAAGGACATGGCAAGTGGTGTATTGTATAACATGACCAACTTGAATTGGAAGCTCAATAACCCCTTCAAAATCCCTTCCTACATTATCATAAGCCATATTATTGAGGGGGTCAAGGTGCCCCCTGCGGTATGGATATGGCATTGGGCATTGATGGTTGTTGCTTCTAGGAGGTATCGTCCACTTGAGCATGTTTTTGTTCCAATAATGAGATTTGTCACTAGATGATTTGTCCTTATTTGAGTTATATAATTTAATTTTCCCTTTTGCAACAAGTGCTCTCTCAATGATGGGGCCTTTTTCAATAACCTCTGTAAAGGTAGTAACACAATGAATATTAAGAGCATGTGCTAGCTTGGGATGGGCATTAGCCACAAAAAGAGTGACCATTTCTTTTTCATTGAGAGGAGACTTCATATGACTAGCAACAACTCACCACCTTTGTAGGTATTTAGTGAAAGTTTCTCCATCACGTTGTTTCTCCTTCAAGAGGTCTAGAGTGTCAATGTCTTTTTCCAAATTAAAGGAGAATTATTTGAAAAATTGTTCAAAAAGATTAGCGAATGAAGAAATTGTCCCCTTCTTGAAACCCATGAACCAATCTAAGGTCAGTCCTACTAAGCTTCTAGGGAATAGACACAAGAGATAATTGTCATTATGCTGAAGATCCTAACATTGTGCATAGAACTCTTGCAGATGAGCCTTTGGGTCCTTGGTTCCCATATATTTGTCAAACTTAGGTATCTCACAATGATTTGGAAAGGGAACAAGTGAAATTGAAGGATCAAATGCATATGGGAAAATTTCCTCAAACTTGAAGGATTTCTTGGAGGTACCCGCTTGTAGATCTTTCAATGCGGCTTTAAGTTCCTCTAGGTCTTTATTGACAGGTGGGGTTGGATTGGATGGATTAAGTGGATATTGTTGATGCAATGCATATGGATTGTATGAGGATGTAGGTTGATACTAATTAGAATAAGCAGGTTGGGGATTAATGTAATGTTGATGGGACGATGATGGGTAAGAGGCAAAAGGTGTTTGTTATTGAGATGGTTGCTGTTGGTTTAATATGAAGTGGATGGAGTGTTATATGGAGCTTGGTAGTATGTAGAGGCCCCTTGTTGGTAAGGTGGTTGTTGCTGATAATAAGAGGTAGCCTGAGCACCCTATTGATGAGGTGGTGGTTGTTGCACATAGGATGTGGATGGGACACCTTGCTGACGTACAAGTTGTTGTTGAGCATAATAAGGATTTTCTTGGTAATTATATACGACATTGGGTTGTTGTGTGACATGTGGGGGAAGTTGTGGATTAGACTGTTGTTGGTATTGATTGGTATGCAATTGTAATGGATTTATGTAAGGTGGTTGCATCCACGATGGATTCTGAGTATTCACATGGATGTTTGGATTAGTATAGGTAGTATATGTACTGGATGGATGGTAAATATATTGCATGAGAGGATTATGCTGCATTTGTGGGGGACGTGTGTATGTGATTGTTGATGAGGTGGTCGAGATGGGATATGCTATTGTTGTGGGACTATTGTAGAAGCACCATGGGGTGGTTGTTGAGGGTGTGATGTAATTTGTGTTGCATGATGAGGAGGTTGTGTATGGGTGACAACATGTTGCTTCGGATTTGGAACATTTTGTTGGGGCATGTTTTGTTGCAGGGGTTGTTGATGATGTTGTTGCATGGGAGCTAAAACAGTAGCAGTATGTTTTGGTAGTGCTTGTGAAGAGATGATTGCATGTGATGGCGGTGCTTGCAAAGCAATGGATTGATGAGGAGTATTACCCTAGGGGTTGATAAGGGATTTCCTATGGGCACATGTCCTAGTGGTGGCATTAATGCAAGAAAGGGTTTGCCACCAGTGTTAATAGATGGTTGACCTGGATATGGAGGTGGGAATGGTGGAGTGGATAGGATGCTTTGTGGCATGCCATAGGCATAGGGATCATAAGGATCAGATGGTATGGTAGGGGTAGTAGATGGAATTGGAGGATAATTTGTAACTTGATGTATCATAATATTCCCAAACTAAGGATGGTACTAGTTATCTACAGGTGTACCCTCAGGAACATAGGAATTTCTAGGAACATTTTGAGGATCTTGATGTACTGGTGGAGGTTGAGTGTTGGTATACTATGACATGTCAAAGCTAGATTGTTGTTTTACTCCTTTCATGAGTAGAGTAGTGAGAATCTTATCCCCACATTCATCAAGGAGGTGATCTATCATGTGGATGTTAGTGGGATTTCTTAGGTATTTTCGATAGTCACTTCGAGTTGATTAATCATGGTTTCGTCTGTGGGAATTGAAGTATTTGTTCGTTGTTGTTAGATTGTGATGAAGTATCATTATGAGGCTCTTGGGGGATGTTCACACTGTTGTTAGGATCTTGAGAGGTGTTCACACTATTAGTGGGATTTTGGAAGATGTTTGCCCATTATTAGGGTCTTGAGAAATGTTCAACTGGGAACTTTGACCTTGTTGTTGTGCCATTTTCTTCTTAGCTTGTGATCTAGTTTGAATAGGCATGCAAGAACTATGAACGGGTTATAATGAGACTAGATTTAATGCAAGGATGTCCTATGTGGAAAATTTCTTTGGATTGGATAAAGATCGATTGATTGGATGATGAGATTGGATAGGATTAATTGGATGATTAGATCAAGATTGAAATTGAATGATTGGATTTAGATTGGATGATTGGGATTCATTGGATAGTTGGATGATTGGATAAGATCATTTAGATAGATTGGATAGGATGATTGGATAAAATGGATAAGTTTGATTTGGATTAGATGATGAACTAGGATTGATTGACGGAAAGGATTCTAAACCCACTTTGGAAATCACCCTAGGTGACTTAAAGCATTGGTTGATTGGATTAAAGGAGGAATTGTGGCACCGAATCCACCTCAAGATGGAAATGGATTGATTTGGGCTGAGGATGTTGACTTTCAACACCGAATCTTCCTCAGGATAGGAGCAGATTGATTGGGTTGAATACAATGATTGATATGTAGGATAATGATTGGATTCAACTGCCTTAATCAATCTGGGTAATAACCTTTAAAACAAGGTTTAAGGGATTTGAGTTGAAATATGATGAAGGATGCAAACTAAAGATGTTCTAAAAGCTCCTATATGATGGGGGTGATGTCTAGGTGATATTTTGGAAAGTGCAAATGTTTAGATCACAACAAATGACAAGGTCTTAGGTTCCCAATTGATTTTTGTTTAAATTGGGAAAATGAGTTTGACAAATGGTGAGATGGTATTACTAGTAAATGGTGGAACAAGATCTCTAGGCAATAAAATAGATTCCCCAAATGGTGAAATGGGAAATTGGAATGGAAAATGAATGTTTGAAATGAATAAATGGGTGAACGAAGGCTTGAAAAGGATGAATAGATGCTCAAAATGAATGAATGGAGGCTTAGAAAGGGTGAACATATGTGAAATTGACTATTTCGGGGCAACTTCGCCTTTCTGCAAAAATTCTTTGGGCAAGTTCGCCCTTCTAGAGCAATGCCTTGGGAAAGTTCACCCTTCTACAGTAGTCCTTTGGGAAAGTTCCTCCCTCTATAGTAGTGCTTTGGGAAAGTTCACCCCTCTGCAGAAACTGAGACTTGACTTGGATGGAAATGACTATGGAAAGGACTTAAAATGACAACAATGAAGCTAATTTGTCAAAAAGTTTATTGGTTTCCCATATGAAGACACTTCAAACAAGCACAATCCTTTGATTAGTGTTAAGAGTATAGAAAACAAAGGTCTTAATCTAGGATGAACAAGGCTTCTAGGGAGTCCTTGATATACTCTCGATATGTGAGGCCCAAACCGTGAACACCAACCTGTCATAAGCATGAGTTGGGAACTCCAGCAAGATACTAAAGGGCTCAAATCAACTCTTCACATCTATCTAGGTATCACCCTAGCTTTGATGCTTCGTTAAACATGACGTGACCGGATTAGGGTATAGCTTTGGCTCTCCCCACTTTCTATACCCTGCCAGTACTCCTGGTTGGGATCGTCCCTTGGGGTGATGAAATCCCCAAGTAGGTCCCTCTAAAAAGAAATCACTAATAATTTCCAGCTACTCCCCAGGCTCACATGAAGTGCAAGGGGAAAGCAAAAAATAAATAATACCCCCTTGGGTGACACAAAAATAGACACAGCAAGTAGTAAATTTTACTCCCCCCTAATTAAACTATGTGCCTAGATTAACAAAAACAACAAGGAAACCTTTAAATAGTTAAGCAAATGAACTGTCCTACAAGAAAATGTTAGTTTTTTTATCCTCCATTCTTCATCAATCATGAAATAAGCTACATAAATGTTAGCAAAAAACACAAATATCCTTGCAACAGACAATGTTAGGGGGGTAGAACCTGAAAATGACAAAAAATTGCAGTAAAAATGACGCTAAAATGATCGTTTTACCTCCCAAAATGTTCTGCTTTGGGAAATCTGCTCATCTGTAGTAGTCCTTTGGGAAAGTTTTCCCCTCTATAGAAAATAGTTAGTAAACAGTGTCTAGAAAACCAGTCCATTGGGCATGGTCACCCCTCTGTAGCACATAGTTAGTAAACAGTGTTTAGAAAACCAATCCCTTGGGTAAGGTCGCCCCTCTATAGCACACAGTTAGTAAACAATGTTTAGAATACCAGTCCGTTGGGCAAGGTCGCCCCTCTGTAGCACTTAGTAAACAGTGTTCAAAAAACTATTCCCTTGGGTAAGATCACCCCTTTGCAGTACATAGTTAGTAAACAGTGTTAAAAAAACTAGTCCCTTGGGCAAGATCGCCCCTTTGTAGCACATAGTTAGAAAACAAAGTGAAAAAAAATAGTTCAGGGTGGGCAAGGTCACCCTTCTATAGCAAACAATTAGCAAAATAGAGTGAAACAACACAGTTCAAGGTGGGCAAGGTCGCCCTTCTGCAACAAACAATTAGCAAATAATATTCAGAAAAACTAGTCCTTTGGGCAAGTTCACCCCTCTACGACCTGAACCTTCACAAAACTTAAACAACAAAAAACATGAAAAGATAAAACCCTTTTGTGGGTCCCACTGGGCATGCCAGAAATGTGAACCTAGTGTTTTAGCCTATCTTAAAAGTGCAAAATAACTATTATGCAAGAAAGAAAAAAACAATAAACACATCAAAGATTAGCCTAAGGAATGATAACACAAGGAAAGATAACAAAATAAAGATTGAAAATGATTATACCTTTGTGTTGTTGAATCCCTTGGTTGGCCCTTGATGTTTGGATGCTTATATGCTCCTTGGATGGCTATGGAGATGGCTAGATGCAAGATGAACAATGCGATAAAATGAAAGTGATAATGGCTAAATGACTTGGTTAGATGAGGGAAAATGCTTGCAAGTTGAGTAATCAAAATAGTAGCATAAGGGTGAAAATGGCTAAGTGTTGTAAAATGCATTAGAAGAAGGGGGTATTTATAGAAGAATTTGAATTCTCTAGAGAATAAAATGGTCAAGATTGACCCACCATAGCCAAGATGAAGGGCTATGGTGAGTTGAGGACTCACAAGTCCTCACATCTTGACATGTGGAGGGTGAAGTGGCCTAGGATGTGATGATGTGTAAGTGAGGTGGAATAAGAACAAGTGATGTGGAGGAAGGACAAGTACCTTGCAAGTACCTTGAGGGATGAGAAAATTTCTTCAAAAAGGAAATTCTTGTCCCTAAGTGAGAGTGAAAGTGACATTTGAGGAATTTTAGAATTCCTCAAAAATCTCCATGGAAAATGAGAATGTAGTTGGAGAAATAAATGTGAATTAAAAATTCATATGCTTGGGAGAATCTAGTGGATAAGAGAGGGTTTCCAAAAAGGTGAGAATTTGCCACATGTGAGTGATGTGACAAGTCAAAGGCTCTAGAAGTTGCATGGGGATAAGGTAAGCCTTGGAAAGATAAAATATGAATTAAAAATTCACATGGGGAAGAGAGGAACCTAGGGTGAATAAATGTGAATTAAAAATTCACATGGGAAAGAGGGTCAATGCTAATTATGGAATATGTAAAGGTTGACTAAAAAGATATGCTGAATGAGGTAGGCTGATTAGATTAAGGTTGTGCAAATACATGATTAAAAAAATTAATGAAGGATTAGAGACAAGTGACAAAATATGGAGGATGTGAAATTAATCCCAGATTAAGGGTGTGCACACCATAATCATGAATTAATTACATTAATCTATATTAGGGGAGGATTATGGAGGATGTGACAAGGAGAGAGAAAAATAAGACATTAAAAATTGATTTAAAAAGACCGAATGAATAAATTAAATAAATTGATATATTTATTTAATTTAGAGAAGCAAAGGTGATAAGGTAAAGTATTTAATTTTTCAATTAAATGCTTTAGGAACCTTAGCCAGAAAAATGAAATATTAATTAAATTAATTATTCAATTAATATTGATGAAATAGACGAATAGAGTAGACAAATTTGACCAGGTGGAAGTGGTCAAATTTAGATATCTACACTTTGAAATCAATGTTTATCCAATGCTCTATAGTTTGGTATTGGATAAGGTTTAATATGTGTTTGAACTGCATTTACATGGAGGTAAATTAGAATCAAATCTAAAAACAACTTAATACTAAGTGTTTGATGGGAAGTGTAGACACATAAAATTGTCCTAGGCTTGCAACTCTTAGATTATTCAACATTGCCCCTTTCATTCTTAATAATTAAATAATTTTTAATTATTTAATTATTTTCTAAAGTCATATGTCTTCTATTAATTATATAATTTTAATTATTTAATTAATTCATTTTTTATCTTTATTCTCCCTTGATTAATTAAATAAATTTTATTTATTTAATTACGCACTAATTAGGTCCCTTCTTTCTAAAAATTAAATAAATTCTTATTTATTTAATTTTTTTGTCCATTTTTCACTATAATTAAATATTTATTTTTAATTATTTAATTATTCCTTAGCCTCTTCTATCATAAATTAAATAAATTTTATTCATTTAATTTGGTCCACTCTCTTGAATTTTGAATTAAATCATTATTTAATTCAAAATGATTCTTTTGTCACATTCCTCTATAATTAAATAATTATTTTAATTATTTGATTATTCATTGGCCACCTAAATTAAATAATTTTTATTATTTAATTTCTTCAGCAACCACTTTGTCTGTGCCAATCTTATCTTCCACATCAAATCTTATCTCTTGACATCTCATTTAATCTTGGCCCTTGATTGAATTATCTCATAATTCAATCTCAACCCTTCATCTTTATCATTTGCCCTAATTTTGACCTAACCCTAGTCCATACTACAACTTTCAATCTTGGCCATTGATTTAGACATCTTGTTGACATTCAATCTCAACCATCAATCGAAATTAGACATTTCCTATAAATAAACTCTCTCATAAGCCATCAGGGGGGTTGATTCTTCAAGTATCTTTATGTTGTCAAAATCATTCTTGAGTCTTTCATCCATTTCTATCTATTGTCATTCATCTATCATCCCCATGTCAATGTTATGCTATTGAATTGAGTAATGAACATTCATCCAACAATCAACCTTCAAAATCTTGCATTCTCATGCAAGTGGAGAAGAGCCATGCAGGTCAATCAAGTCTAGTTTGAAAATTGGTTTGCATTTCTTTTATTTATTTGCATTTTCATTCTAGTTTGTGCTTCATGGTGCTTGATAGGGTTTAGTTAATTTGTTGTTTTCAATACATTAAATCTGAATTTTTCCCTATTTACAAGAAGTTTGGTCTATTAAGTGGTGAAATCTCAAAAACAATTATTCTCAAAATAGGGTAGGCCACTACATTGGTATTAGAGCCATAGATTCTGCCATCCAATGGGTTCAAGCATGAAATATTCATAACAATATTTTTTTTATCAGCTAGTGGTTTCCTGCTACTTGTTTGTTCACTTTTCAGTGAGTATCTTCCTTTTATGTTTAGTATATGTTGGGTGTTTCAACAGAGATGAAGAATTCCATCGAGGAAATTATGACAAAAATGATGCAAGGCTTTGAAAAATATAATAATACTTTGATGAAATTTGTAGAGCATTCAAAGGAGATAGACTCTCTCATTGCACATGAAGAGAGAGTAAAGACTAAAGGAAAAGAGCATTATAGTATGGGGAAAAAGTAAATCAACATGAATGAGCTTAGGAGACAAAATCATTGTTTCGCATGTAGAGAAATTCAAGAGCCTAACCACCTATGCATGGATAAAAAAGTGAAGAATATTGAAGAAAAAAGTGTGGAAGAGTCACTTTACATTGCAAGAAAAAGGCTCAGTAAAGAATTTCATTAAAGGGAAGATGAAGTTAGCATACTTCATATGGTGGAACAATGTTTGAGCCATGTGAAGTAGTCACCTTCTAAGGTGATGCAGATGGAATTAACACGGCTGCGTATTTTTTCACAAATTTTTTTTTGCAGGTTGGAGACAACGTTTAGAGCTTCCATTCCAAAAATCAGATTTTTTGGAGCTGGTTTGATTTTTTTATAATTTTTTTTTTCTATTGTTCATGAAAATTAATTTTGAGAGAAAAAATTATTGAATTTTTAGATATGTTTATATTTCTGGAAAGCTCTCTAAATTTTAATAGGGGTCTATTCTTTATCTTTTAAATTTGGATGCGAAATTATTAGTCAAACAACAGATCTTTTAAAAATAGGGTTTCACAAATATTTGCTTATATCTCACAAACGGTTGCAGATCTGATCACAAGTTTTTTTTTGCAGATTTGAAATAACATTAGATGACTCAAGTCCAAAATATCAGAATTTTTGGAGCTTTTTTGTATTTTTTATAATTATTTTATGACTTTTCATAAAAAATTAATTTCAGGTGCAAAACAACAAATTTTTCTGATTTATTTACATTTTTGGAAAGCTCTTGAGATTTTAGACATTTTTTATTCTCTATATTTTTCATTTTACTATCAAAAAAGTTTCTAAAAATCAGATTTGTCTTGACTAGCTAACCCTCTAATAGTAGTGATCAATTATCTTGTTAGGGTTTTGGCTTTGTTGTTAGATTTGTGCGTGTGTAGAAAACAAACACTTCAAAGGACACATTGGATCAAGTGGATAAAGATTTGGAGCTAAAGAAATTATAGGTGCACACATTCCACCTTTCATCTCTTAATCATTGTTTGTCAAAACACTTCAATTTGGGCTTAAAAAGAACATCTTGTCTGTCACACATTTGGATTTTGGGATCTAAAATAAATCTTGTTTGTTGTCACATCATTGAAATTAGGCTTAAAAAGAATCATTGTCTTCAATCACACATCTTGAATTGGGGTTAAAAAGAACAAGTGCTTCTATTGTTTGCATACAAACATTTCATTTCTAAGGGAAATTAATCACTGTGAGTGTGAATCAAGTGTGTGTGTCCTCCAAAACACCTCACTTGGTTTGCTTTTGTCATACCCTTTTTATGAGGTCTACTTGGAGCACACACCCCTCCAAGGGACAACCTCAATTGAGTGTGAATCTAAAGACACACTCATTTGGGAGTTGAAATCTTGTCACTCTAAGCTAAGCCCCAAAGAACTTTATACCTTTGGGAAGTGAAGGTGAAGGGTGGGTTACCCCTTTCTCCCGGCTTATTGGCAAGATTTTTCTTTCAAAATTCTTCCTTAGTCAACCTCGTGCAATCTAGCTTGAGACCTGATTGGCCATACCCCACTTGACTAGTCATAGGGCTTGTTGTTGTGTATTCAAGTGTTTGATTAATCATAACATTTAATCTTGGAAGACAAACTTATCATTGTGCTTGGTGTGTGTGTTTATGCATTTACATGTAAAATCTTGTGTTTGATATTGCCCAAGTCAAACTTCCAAAAATTTTTCAACATCATCCAAGTCATCCAATCTTGTCATTCCACATCATATCCTAATCATCATCATCTCTTTAATCCAATCAACATCATTTTACACCATGACAACATTCGAAGACATAGCACTAGAGCTTATTCACATACTTCATGAAGCTCAAACAAGCCAATCACCTTTAAAACAACAAATCATTCAAAGAGTCCTTGACATTATCCAATAATTTCAACTTCATAAAAACCAATCACCTCAACTCCAACACCTCCTAGCTCAAGCAAATCAATTCATTGCCACTTGTCAAATCCAACAACCACAACATCATCC
>VDFB02195746.1:0-33921 GCA_007258455.2 Sequoia sempervirens | reverse complement strand
TACTAGGACAAGGCTAGCAACTTCTTGCCCCCACTAGGTTCAAGGAAAGAGTGAGCTAAGGTAGGTGATGGGAAAGGTCATGTAATAGTGAGAAGGGAATGTTCTACATCTATTGACATGACAAGGAGTTGGAGGGTGTTTTATGGAATTATTCAATAGCAATTATTGCCATTGAAATGATACTTTTTAGTATTTCTTTCAATTGAAAACACTCGTCACTTCTATGTCCAAGAACACAATGATATGCACAATGTGGAGCATTGGCATCTTTAGGATATATCACCAACCTATTCATAGGTGGTAATAATATGAGTCCTTTGTTTAAAAGTATTGTAATTTCTTTTCACATTCAGGTGGTGGATAGAGAGGAAACTTTAGTTTTTGTAACTTATAAGGCCTCTTACGTTTTCTAGATTCACCCTTTTCTCGAATGGAAGGAGGAGCCAAAGTGATCCTCTCATCCTTGTCATTGTTATTAGTCAAGGGTTGCTCTTAAGGAAGGAGGACATTTAGATCAAGAGGGGAATCAAAGATCACAGTGCCATCATCATGAAGCCTCAGATATTTTCTAGGATGCTTGCTATTATGAGAGGGATCTAGATACCCTAACTCCATTATGTTTTCATCTTTTGTATTTTTCTCTAAGAGTTGATGGATGTCATGTTCAGTTGTTGTGTCACATCCTTGCTTGCTCAAAATGGTGAAACCTTTGCCATAGGTTTCTTCAAGGTTGATTGGAGTATTGGTTACTTTTTATCGTAAAATTTTTGAGTGGTTATTTGTTTAGAAGAACTATGTTCACCTTGTGTAGGGAACTTATGTTCTACATTTTTTTAAGGATGTAAGTAACAAAACATATCAAGAGGTGGTACTATAGGAAGGTCTTATTGTTTCATGGATGGGTAAAAGGATGCATTAGCTTCAATTTTTCAAGGAAATCATTTAGGAACTTATGCATTCTTTCATCATCTTCTCCAATGATGTCAACATCATGAGGAGGACATTCATGAGGAGTTGAAGGAGCATGAGGAATTTCAATGTCATTAGGACCAGTTCCAAAGGCACATCTTGACATGTCAACTGAGGATTTTAATGATATCCAAAGCTTATTAAAACACATATCCATGATGCAAATGAATTTAAGTAAAGTAAATGCAAGAAATTCAATAAAACAACAAATCTAGAGACAACAATAGAAATGTAATAATAGAAAATAGAAATGCAGAGAATGAACTAGAAATGACAGAAAATGTAGTGCAAAATATGCAACTGGACTAAGTCACCCAGGGTGGCGAATGAGTCCAAGTAGTGAATTTTTGAAAAAAATAGAATTTTTTAATTGATTTTTATTTTTTTTACATTTTCAGATGCATATATAATATGAATATGCAGAATTTTGTTGATTTTTAATGAAATGTAATGCAAAAATGTAAGCAAGATGAGCTTTTCACTAATGCAAATTTTAAAACCCTATAATGAAAATTAAACAATGCAAAATGTAATGCAATGTTAATGCAAACTATTCCTAGGATGTTCTAAATGTAGGTTCACCAAAACGAACTAAATATTTTTGGGATATGGGGAAGCTCTGTTACACTTCTAGGGTTTTTCACCTAAAAGGAGAGAGGTACCAAAAATCTTGATGTCTCACTCAAGAATATGCCCTTGAGATTCCAATCTAAAGATGATTGAAATATTTCTAAGGGGAATGTCCTAAATGCAAAGAATTGATAAAAAAGATGGAATACTAATGCAAAACTAAGAAAATGCACTTTGTTTGAAAACACATTGTGATATGAAAAATGAACTAAAAATGCAAGTAAACTGTAACATAAATTAATGAGAATGAAGAGGTGCACCTAGAAACTGGAAAATGATGGAGAGGAGTTTTGGAATCATATAGAATTCACTCTTGAAGCCTACTGGGACACTTATGATAGGTTTCAGACAAAAGGGTACTCAAAACTGCAAAAATCACTTTTCAGGCCTAGTAGTGGGACTAATTTGCCACTAATGGCAACTTAGTCCACTTCTAGTTTTTGGGAACTTCAAAGATGTAATCTATAGCTCCCAGTTTGCACTTTAGCTCCTAACCTATAGGTGTTCTCCAAGCTTCTTTTAGGGTTTTGACCACTTTGAATTACTTTGACAAATTATTGTCAACTTTTCACACCTTCTCTTTGACAAATCTGCACATAAGGCTTGCAAAACACATGCAAAGAGGGGAAAAATGTTAAGGGTTAGTGAATAGGGTTTTTCCTTGGTCAAACCCCAATTTGGTAATTAAACCCTTGAAAATTAAATGAAATGAAGAGAATGATGAATTAACAACATGCAATGCTACAACTCACCAAACCCTTGAAGTAGAAATCTGAAGATATGCAAGTAGAAGCTCCAATGGATGTAGACTTAAGAATTCCTAGAATGCTAAAGTGAATGTTTGATGATTGATTAGAAATTAGAGAGTTGAGGAGGATGAAATGAGAGGAAAAACCCTATATTTATGCATCATTGTACAAAATTTCCCAAAAATACCACATCACAAGCCAACCTCAAGGCTTAGAGAATAATATCCTGCAAAAAAATTAAAATAATTTTAATTTTTGAGCCAAATGGGACTAAGTCGCCCCTAGTGGCGACTTGGTCCCACTAAGGCATTTTAAGTGGGTGTTATAAATTAAGGTGTACTAAATGATGTTTAATGGGATTATTCTCAAAAATACACTTAAGTAGGGTCTATAAGTGTATAATGGGGTCATTTAAGCATAAGAAAGGGTCAAATTATTGATAACAAGCCTAGAAAAGCATGAAAGTTTGTTACAACACTTTACAACACTTTGAAGTAAGGCTTGGTAAGTGATAAAAAGAGGTTATTTAGATGAAATATATTAATAAGGTCCTAGAAAATTGTGAAAGTGTGTTACAACACTTCACAACACTTTTACAAGGAATCATAAAGTTCTTATTGATTCACAAGGGTCCAAGACCTAATGTGAATGTGTTGACCACATTACAACATTAAATCTAGGAAAAACTAGGCCAACATTCATAAGAAAGACCCAAATGAGCATGAAAATGTCCAAAAATACATTTTTCTCCATTACAAAAATGAAATATCATGAACGGAATGATGAATGAACATCTCAATGTCACAACTCACCAAACCTTTGAATAAACCTTGGAAAGACTGAAATATTGATGTGGATCTTGCATGAAATGGATTCAATGGATGTGGGTCTTGATACTTGAATCTTGCTTTGAATCTTTGACTTGAATTCTTAGATTAGATCTTGAAACCTACATCACAATGTTAGCTCCAAAAACATTCATGATTGAACATAACTTTGACATGATGAGTGGATCTTGATTGTTGTAAAAAATTATGAAGAAGTATGCTCTTGAATGCTCTTGATCATCAACTTTACTATACTTTTACTCACTTAAAAATCTTAGATGAAACTTAGTGAAATAACCTTATATTTATAAATGTGTATCCTTAATTTCTGAAAATTCAAATATCACAAGCCAACATCTGGATATAGATTTCAAAACATTAAAATACCACCAAAAACATGATTTAAATTTAGTTCCTAAGTTCAAGGGAAGATCCAATCTCCCATGGGCGAATGGGTCCTAGGTCCCTAAACCTAGGACATACATTTCTCAATGAGAAGTGTTATGTTAAGGCATTAATGAATGTGAAGTTTCGTCTTCATAAAATGTAATTAAATAGGCTTGGAAAATGAATTAAGGGGCCAATTAAGGCCTTATTAAGCCAAATTAATTAAAGGATCCCTAAATAAGTGTGAAAGTGTAAATAAATACATTTTACAACACTAAATTAAGGCATAATTAAGTTCATTTGAATCAATAGGACCCTAAACTTAATGTGAATATGTGGGTAAGTGCAAAAAAGGGAGGGCCAAAAAGGGGTCGTAAGTGGCCACTTTTTTTTGAAATTAGGAAATACTGACCTTGGATGAGAAATTGAGGATAGTTACACTCAAAATTTTAAGATGCAACAAAAACAATGTAGTAATTACTTTGAGTCTTCTTTCTAAACTACTATTTAGAAAAAAAAAATGGTATAGATTAAGTGGTTCAAAAGAGGGAGCCATAGAAATTGGTGTTGTTTTTGTCAAAAGACATAACATAGCAACTTTTGTGGCTTCATCAAAGGTTAACTTTTTTTTGGTATTTTTAAAATCACTTCAATGAGAAATTAGCTAACAGCATGTAGTTTTGATTATATTAAAACTAGAAGGGCCAGTACCCATTTACAAAAAAAACATAGAGGAAAACCAGGAACTCACAAGCAATGAGGAAACCAAAAAAGTAAACAAAAAATAAAGTTTAAATAGTTCGACCAATAGTAAAATAGACAAAAAATACCACAAATCCAGGACTAACACAGAACCACAGGGCACCTATAGGTCTCCCAATAACTTGAGATGAGTAATTGCATTCCATTCTTGAGATAGGAACTAGAGCTTCTTTTCAAAAGTAATAGGCCCTTGTTGAATGGCCTAGGTTTCCATTGTGACATCATGAGCTAAGGTGTCCACCTTTTTACCCTTATTTTGTTTGTGACCTTCTTCCACACCTTTCGCAACCCGCTTCCCCTAGAACTTCCTTAACTCATACTAAAAAATTGAAGAGTGAGGACACTGTTCTTCACGATTTATTTTTATAGTCAGTGATGACCCTTAGGTATTGCATTTTCTTCTCCTAGTTTTGATGGATGGAATCAATCTCTATCAGTAAATTATTCTTTTCTTCCCTAGTACCAACAATAGCTTATAGATCATCCAACTTTTTTTCCCACCTCTCCCACTTCTCGAAAGACTTGGCCAAAGAAGCAATCATGTCCCAATGCACCTTATTCTCCACCTCCCCAAGCCATAGGACCTGTTGTTCTAGAACCTTTCCTTCTAGAATTTGGATTCTCTCTTTAGCCATGACTAGCTAACCCAAGAGCCACTTCATGATATCCTTCTAAATGTTAATTGTCTCATAAATTTCATGAATTGTTTTGCCTTGGGGGTCAACTGGGGTACAAAATGACCTAGGTTATGTGCCAGGTTCCTCTAGGTTGATGCATAGGTTGGGAGAACTTTTTGGGTTCGGGTGAGAAACAGGAGGGTTGTTGGGAACATCTCAGATATGGTCATGAGCTAAAGAGTTCATAGGAGAGTTGGTCAGGGTTGGATTATAGGATTCATCATCATCATTAGAGTTTTTAGACTCGTCTGACCTAGAAGTAGAAATGGGCATGGGTGTGAGCTCCGACAGGGGAGTGCATTTGATAGGAACAAGGGATTTTATCATTCATAGGGGCTTTATC
This sequence comes from Sequoia sempervirens, assembly GCA_007258455.2. Classification (NCBI taxonomy): domain Eukaryota; kingdom Viridiplantae; phylum Streptophyta; class Pinopsida; order Cupressales; family Cupressaceae; genus Sequoia; species Sequoia sempervirens. The sequence continues at coordinate 28,577 of VDFB02195746.1, read as the reverse complement.
CCAGGCCCAAGTGCTACAACGAATGGCAAGAGAGGTTTCATCAATAGTAACAGAGGGGTTGGGGTCCGTAGGGGGATTAGTGGGGTCTAGAATAGTCAAAGTTTTATTGTGCACAATAGTAGGGGAGGGAAGCAGCATAGAATGAAACTTGCATAAATAAAAAATAAGGCCCTAAGTGAATGGGTAATTTCTTGCATTTAGCCTAAAAAAATTCTAACAGATTGGTCGAGTGAATATGGGAGCAAAAAGGGGAAATCCATTTTGATATTATACCTAAGATGATTGAGCATAGGGAAAATGTGGACATGGAAGCGGTCGAAATTCCCTTCAAGAGTGATGTACCTCATGAGAATTTTAATAATGGTGTTCCAAACACAAGGAAAGTCCACACAGTTAAATCCATTCTACAACCTATTCACCTTCTCACGCTCTTTCAAGAACTATTTCATGTCTTCCTAGTAATGGATTTTTGATTTTCCAGCAATGCAAATCCCTTCTAGGGATAACCCTGTAACCTCAGAAATTAGCTTTGGGGTCACCATAAAAGAGACCCCTCCAACGATAACAATCATGTCCACCCAAGAATTGGTGAACTCCAAAGAAATTTTAGGGTTATTCCCCTACATCCCCTCCACATATGAAGCTAGCTTTCCCTATTCTAGAATGGCCCAAGCCTCCTTTTCTTGCTTCCATCCATCACAATTTCATCCTAAACAAAATCCCCTCCCATCATGAAACAAACAAATTTCAAGGCAAGGAAACACCAAAAGTTGAAATGGCTATATGAAATAAAAAGCCACAAGTAGAAATAGATATGCATAAATAGATTAGTGGGCTTAAGTTGTCATAATTGATGAGCATGGCAACAATCAATATGAGCTGACAACATATCTAGCTCAATCTCATTTGGACAATACCTTGATATCATTTGAATTGATTCAACTACCTGACTTGGGATATGGAGGATATTATCCCATTTTATTAAATTTGGAGTAAAATCTCCAAGATTTTCTAAGGCATCAACAACTTTATTTCCACTCCTATAGACATGATTCACACTACAATTTCCAAGGGCAATCATGAGATTGTAAGCTAAGGCTGTGGGGTCCTAGAGAGTCCAGCAATGAGAGGCTTGCCAATTCAGCATAAGAATAATATTTTGTGAGTCCCCTTTGATAACCAAGTTAGAGAACCCATCTTGCGTAGCAATTTTAATGTCATGGAAGGTTGCCACCACCTTGGCCAAACTATAAGATTGAACCCACAAGTTGACCTCATAAGCCAAAATTAACTTTCCCTTATGGTCACTGATGACCCCACCTCCACCCGCCCAACTTGGGTTGGGTTTGGCTGAGCTGTCAAAATTGAGCTTCAGCGAGCCAGGCTCAGGGGGACCGCTAATAGCATGTAGTTTATGCCCAATTTTTCTGATAATGTTTTAATTAATATTTGAATTTTAACTAATTTTTGAAGTGTACACATCCTGAAAAAAAATTGGCCATGCTACCCCTATTAATTTTGAAAACTAATTGAATTTTTTTTTTTTTAATATGTCTAGAATGTATTCTAGTTTATAAAATTGTAATTAATTTGAAATTTCAATTAACAGTTAATTTATAATGAAAAAATACCAAACACTAGTTTTTTCTAAAAAATGAACATACAAACAAAAGAAATTAAAGATGAAAGGCTTAACATTGTCAAAATGTGAAAAAAATTACATCATTAAATAGCTAAGAGAGAGCCTAACATTACTCAGGTGTTTGATTTGTTTGACCTTGAAAGATGTGCAAACATGATGGTTAGCACGAACGTGATTATGTGAAATCTTGTAGAATATGCAAAAACACATCTTTGGATGTTGGGAAGGCACACCAAGCCTTTGGGTTGGTAATCCAAAGCAAATAGAAAGCCTAAGGCTTGTGGATTCCCAAAGCAAGAAATGACACGATCGCGTTATAATGAGCTCGTGTTATTTCATGGTTTTGGCATATTTATTTTGCATTTGTGCTCAAGAGATTCCTAAGCAAGACATAACATGAGCATGTTATAATGCACTCACATTATATCTTGATTTGTGTTAAATGCTAGTCTATTAAATGTATGTATATATATTTGTATGTATGTATGTATGCTTGTATGGCATGTATATGTATGTATGTATGTATGTATGTATGTATGTATGTATGCATGCATGCTTGTATGAATGTATGTACTCTTGTATGTATGTATACATGTATGTATGTATTTATGTATGCATCTATGTATGCATATGTATGTATGTACATGTATATATTCGAGGATAATTCCGAAAATTCGATAGGTCGAGGAAAGGATCGATAAATAAATTAAAGTCGAACTTTCGGTCGATAACTCAATCAGGCATCAAAATCACGCGAATAAATCGAGCATTCGCTTTATCAAATCTCAATCGCTCAAAATCGCGTTTCGAAATCAGGCAGATCAGGCAAGGATCGGCAAAATCAATCTCAAATCCGCGCCATTTCAGGCGGGAGATCGGATCGATTCCGGCGCGGATCGGGAAGATCGATCAAACTCGAGAGAAATCAATCAATCAGGATCGTCGCGGATCGGATCGGATCCGGACTTTCAGTTCGTTTATCAGAGAATCGAAAGATCAGGAATCGATCAGGTCAAAGATCGAAAGATCGGGCAAGATCAGAATCAAGGTCAAAAGATCAAAGAACCGTCAAGGATCCGAAAGGCGATCCGTCAAAAGATCCGTCAAAATCGCTCAAGGTGAAAGTCGAAGATCAAAAAAACAAAAATCATTTCCGAAAGGAAAAGTCGAGCGAAAATCAGGCAATCGTAAAGTCCCGGCGCAAATCAGGCAAACTCGCGGAATCAATCCATCAAAATCAGGCAGATCAGGATCATCAAAAGATCAATCGCGTCAGGCTTTTAAAATCAGGCATTTCAAATCCGTCCAAGAAGTTATCTAGTTATGTAGGTAGGGTGTCTTAGGGAGAGATCTAAGAGAGAGAAGGGGTGTGAGGGAGAGAAAGAGGAAGAGAGAGGGAGTCTTCAATGTCATGGGTGGCTGAAGAAATGGTGCTAACCTAGCAGGGGGAGTGCATACATTTACTTATCCTATTGCTCTTGATCAAGATGATGATACGCCTATGAAAAAAATCTCACCAACTTACTTACCAACTTTCAGAGGTTTATCCTCTAAAGACCCTGACTAGTTCCTATTTGAGTTTAAAGTTTTGTGTCAAATGTATGACTACAAGAATGATAACCAAAAACTGAAACTTTTCCCTCCACCTTGAAGGACACTGCAATGTGTTAGTTCATGGGATTAGCTTCAGGGTCAATAACCTCTTGGGACAATATGGAGTCTACCTTTTTGGACAAATACCAGAGCTACTATAGAGTCAACAATAGAAAAGAGTTGTTCAAACTAAGGAAAAATGAAGATGAAAGCCTAGAAGATTACCCATATAGGTTCATCTTCTTATCTAAATGATGTGGTAGAGAAGCCATAATTCTAGAAATTTTGAAGACCATATTTCTCAAGGGACTTGATGAAGATAATAGGAGAAGCCTAGATTTAATTGGGAAAGGAGATGTGTCCCAACTTGGACTTGATGATATTACTAAGTTATGCCATAATTTCTCTCGTACTCGAGGAGGTATCTGTAAGTTTACTATTTTCAAAGGATCCAATGAAATAGGTAAATTGTGTGAGGAGATAGCAAATCTTAAAAGTGACATTCTTGTTTAACTAAACACCACCCTAGATGGAATACAGGCCAAAAGACACAATCTTGAAACCTTGTCCATCTACTATCCTAGGTGTCAAAAAATTTATTAAGAGAATGTCCCTTGGATAAAATTGATTTTTTCCAAGTCTGTGAGAAGAGTCATGCCACTGATCAATGTGAGATCTTAAATGCAATCAAAAATTCTAAGAAAAAGGAAGCTTGGGTTGAAGAGGAAATCAATTTTGTGAATCAAAGACTTGGAGGGAATTTCTCTTATGGATGGAACTCAAATCCTGCATGGCGATCCACAAATAATTGGAATAATAATCAATGGGTGGCACCTTGGCCTCAAGCATCACCTAACTGGGGATCTTACCTTTGGGGACCACCTAAATGGGTGAACCAATCCTAGGGAAATCTTCAATGGCCAAACTAGACTCAACAACAGTGGTATCCTCAAAATCCTACTCCTCAATGGAATCAACCTCAAAATCAGTTTTACACGGGGCCTAGGAGGATGCCTAATCTATAGGAAAACCTTTTACCATCCCTCAAAATCCTCAACAAAATGAGTAGGTCAATCAACCATAACTCCCAACACAACTTATCCCTAATCCAAAGAGTAACCGACAAAATACCCTAGTGTATTCTATAGAATAGGAAAATATGATTGGACTTAATGTTATTCATTGTGGAAACCTGTAGTTAAGGTTAGGAAAGACACTCCAACGGCCTACTATAATTGAGATCCTAGACGAGTCGATTAAAGAATGTGTTGAAACACCTAAGACATCTTCCACACCTTTAGAGGAAAACCCAGTGACTAATCAAGACAAGACCCTTCCACAATCCTCATCTGAAACTTTTGAGTTGCCTCAAGAGGAGGGTGGTCAGCATCTAATGTATCTTTTAAAGAAGAACTCCACCTTGAAAGAGAAAACTCAAGCACATTTTCTGGAGCATCTCAAACCGTCCGCCTTGACTAACCCTCTAGAAATTCCCTTATCCACTAAAACCACACTGATACAAGAGATTAAACAACTTCAAATCGAGGTTCCTTTGTTACAAGTGATTAAATAGATTCCTAAACTAAACCAACTAATCAAACAGTTGTGCATCAAAACACCAGGAAGGAAACCAAAACTGATTAACACTATTCACATAAATAGATATCTAGCTGACTTTTTGGCTAGAAAGACTACAACTCCAAAATATGATGACCCGGGCAGTCCACTTATAACCGTGACAATCAATGAGGTAGCAATACCTAATGCACCTGTGGACCTAGGCACATACATTAATTTAATGGCGGTCGATGTTATGGAAAATTTGGGACTCACTAATTTACGTCCCATAACTACAATGCTACAGATGGCAAATCAATCCATTGTTATTCCCAAAGGTATCATAGAAAATTTTATTGTTAAGGTTGATGGTTGGGAATATCATATAGACTTCCAAATAATTTAGTCCCTCACACCAAATGATAGTTATCTAATAATATTAGGAAGACCATGGCTAGCTACAGTTATCACCAAGATTGACTATAGAGAGGGAGGAATGGCCATTTCACATGGCTCCAATAACGAACATTTATTCATGTATCCCCCTGCTAAACTTGTTGAACACAACAAAGTTTGGGTTGATGAACCAAATGGTCCCAACGAACAAGAAATTCTAGGCTCACTTGTTATGGTAGTCATTAAACAACATAGTGAAGAGTTGGAAGATGAACTGGAAAAAAATATTAAAAATCTTACCACAGACTCAAGTGATGAAGAAATGGTAGACGTATAAGAGATTCTAGGGAAGCCAATCAATGTTGATCACACTGAATTTTCATTACACTAGCTTCATGGGGTTACCTTGTCCCCTGGCTAATATCATTCCAAAAATGGATTCCTTCTTCTAAGATATTGCCAGACTCCATAGAACCATCCCACATAGTTTTCCTCTCAACACTTTGACTAGAGAAGTTTATACTATCACCTCCAACCATCCAGGGGTCAAAACCATCATGTTATTACCAGGAAAATCTTTGAATATCAACAATTGGTTGACAAAGCAAGAAGAGCATAAATTCTTTGATGTTTTGGTGAATAGATATAAAGCTTTTGCTTGGGATTATACAAACATGAAAGGAATACAACCAAGTGTTTGTACCCATCACATATATACTGAGGATGTTAGACTTGTTTTTCAACCACAATGAAGACTCAATCCTGCCTTGAAAGACATTGTTGAAACAAAAATTGAGAAACTCCTACAAGTAGGATTCATTTATCCCATTTTTTACAGTAAATGGGTTCCGCCTCTAGTTATGGTCTCAAAGAAAAATGGGAAGTGGAGTGTGTGTGTTGAATATAGGGAACTTAACAAAGCTACCCATAGAGATTACTTCCCTCTACCTTTTGTAGACCAAGTCTTAGATAATTTGGCTAGAAGGAAGCATTTCTCATTCTTGGATGGATTTAGTGGATATAACCAGATACAGGTAGCAGTGTAAGACTAGGACAGAACAACCTTTACTTTCCCTTGGGGAACATTTGCATATCACATCCTTCCTTTTGGGCTATGTAATGCTCCTGCAACATTTCAAAGAGCTATCCTAGCAATATCCATTGAGCTAGTAAATGACTATCTGGAAGTCTACATGGATGACTTCACTATGTATGGGTCAAATTTTTATGAAGGCCTACAAAATTTGGACAAAGTACTAAAGTGATGTGAGGATCATCGGTTGTCCCTAAGACACCAAAAATTCCTAATAATGGTAGAACAAGGGATAGTGTTGGGACACCACATTTCAACTGAAGGTATAAAAGTTGATCCTAAAAAATCAGGGTAATACAAAAACTAGAGAATGAAAAACAAACTAGTGTTAGAAGTTTCTTAGGACATGCTGGATATTATCGAAGATTCATAGAAAACTTCAACAAGATTGCAGCCCCTGTTTTTTCCCTCCACTAGAAGAATATAGATTTTACCTGGATAGCAAAATGTCAATCATCATTTGAGATCATTAAGGAGAAACTTATCTCTACTCCTATCCTACATGGACCTAATTGGAACCTTCCATTCCATATTTACGCAGATGCTTTTGATGATGCTATTGGATCAGTTTTAGGTTAGGAAGATGAGAATGGGGGAATGTATGCTATTTATTTCATTAGTAAGAATTTTACTCCTACTAAACGGAATTACACCACCACGGAGAAAGAATTTTTAGTTGTAGTACATACAATCAATAAATTTTTACATTGCATTACAAGGTACAAAGTGACTGTGATCATAGACCATTCGACTATCAAATACCTAATGAAAAACTTGTAGTAAATGGAAAGATAATTAGGTGGTTATTGCTTCTATAAGAATTCAACATGGCCATTATTGAAAAACCTGGGAAGTTCAACGTAGTTGTAGATTTCCTATCCTAGATTAAACAAGACGATGGAGATTGTGCTCCTGTGCAAAAGGAGTTCCGAGATGAAAATTTATTTTCCATCTCCATTAAAACCCCTTGGTTTGTTGACATCGCCAACTACCTGGCCACTTCAAATTCCCACCAATTTTTTTGTCAAAACAAAAGAAATAACTTGTTCAAGAAAGTGCTTCGTTCAAATGGATTAATGGAATATTATTTCGATGTGGTCCTAATATGGTTTTATGACAATGTGTCAAGGCAGATGAAACATATAGTATCCTTAGATCTTGCCATGATGACCCCTCTGGAGGCTATTATTCTGCCAAGAGGATGTCCCATAAGATTTTGGGTGTAGGATATTATTGGCCCTCCATGCATAAAGATGTAAAAAAATATGTTTTTCATTGTGATGAATGCCAAAGAGTAGGGAGACCTATTGCATCCAATGAAATTCCCCTGCAAACCCAGTTAGTTCTTGAACCATTTGAAAAGTGGGGATTGGATTTTATCAGTCCTATAGACCCCCCTTCACAACGGAAAGAGTAAATTTTGGTTTGTACTGACTATCTGACCAAGTGGGAAGAAGTTCAAGCTCTAAAAGTAGCTAGGGAAGAACAAGTAGTTGAATTCCTGCATAACAAGTTTTTTCTCTGATTTGGAGCCCCTACAACAATTGTCATAGATCAAGTACCCTAGTTTATGTCCAAAGTTTTGTTAGCCTTCACTAATCATTTCTAGGTAAGCCATAAGAATTCATCACCCTATCACCCTCAAGCAAATCATCAAGTAGAAGTCACTAATAGGGAGCTTGAAAATATTTAACAAAAATAGTTTCATCAAGGAGAAAACATTGGGCTAGAAAACTACCTAAATCTGTTTGGCCTTATAACACAACTTGGAAATCAACAACCAATTTTAGTCCATACGAGTTAGTTTTTGAGAAGAAACCACTTCTACCCATTGAATTTGAACTTCAAATCCTAAGAATAGAATAGAGTTAGGCTTAGATCTCAAATGAGACTAGGTTGAAAGAGTCCTACAACTTAGTGAATTAGATGAACTCTGTTTAGATGTTGTCTACCAAACTAAGTTAGTTTAACAACAACGGAATGTTGAATACACCAAATATTGAGAGGAGGTGTGAATCAGTATTCTGCTAGAAAAATTAATTGCCAACCATCCAATTATCAACCCACATCTAATTGCAATAGGGAACCAAAATATAACAAAGATCATAACACATTGACACCAATATTTCTACGTGGAAAACCCAAGATGGGAAAAACCGCAGTGAGGATTAGCTCACAATATATTATAACTGGTTACAAGATATCACATGGCTATTAGCTTGAATATAGAATATGGCTTATTGTCAAGATACATAAGGTGTGACTCACTTCCAAAATGAACTGTAGAGATGCACCTACAAAGTGCTAGAAATAGTTCCAATTATGCTATGGAAATATCAAACTTCTGCTCTACTTGCTGGTGTACAATTACTATTAGAAACTTCACTATTATACTTGTCAAATCATTTGCATATTATTCTCCACACATGACCTCACCACTTGTCCAACATACATATATACATAGCCATAACTTCCTTTATCAATTAGGTCAGCCTAATTGAGAGAACACCAAAAATTCAAAGAGTCTTGTTAGCTTAATAAAAAATTCCTTTTGGCGCATAGAACAAAATGTGTTATCCAAACATTAGGTCAACCCGAACCTAAAAGAGAAACACATACAAGAGATAAACCTTGTTAGCCAAAATAATATCAAACCTCTGTCACCCGGATAGCTCAACCAAATCACACGAACATGTTGAGAACTCATTTGTACCTGTAATTGATGTTCCTGAGAAACATATCAAAAAATCATAAACTTCCTTTTTACTAAGAATATTTCCAAACCAAAATACTATGATAGAGCTCCTAAAATTTCAAAATTTTAAGCTTGTTCTGCACCCTGTGGAGGTCTTTGGCTTTTGCGTCCATGAGTAGGGTTTAGGGTTTTAGTTAAAAACCCTCACTTCATAGTGATCAGTTATAAACCCTCAATGTTTTAATCTTCTATTGACCTACTGCATCCAATTACTAGTCGTTTAAGTTATGAATTGATCCATTATAGTCATTCCTTGTACCAGCCCCTGGTCTTAAGTTCATCAGTCACCCAGTACTGTTAATCATTTAAATCCTACTATAGTTGGGTCAAAGTATTTTATTTCAAAGGACTTATGTTTAAGTCATTTTTCCCAAGGGTCTCATTATTGTCAGCCTAGTCATGGCTCCACTTTTAGAACTAACTTTATCGTGTGTGCAGGTTGAGAGATACTTCGATCACAGGAATTGATCTGAGTTGTTACCTATTGGCTCAAAAGTTTTAAACGATGGCTTGTTAATTGTTGTGAGTCATGCAAGATGTTGGCACTTGTACAACTATGGGTGTGGGACCCGATCTCCACTTTTCCATCTGACGTCCTCAACTCTCTATTCAATGGTTACAAGGTGATGGTGAGATCAATCATTGTTGTTCCCCGCCATCTCGTAGGATTAAGAAGTTGGCTAGTTAAAAATTGTGAGGTCTACGAGAAACTGCCACGTGTTTTCTTTGGTCATTTACAAACAAGGAAGGTGGAGCCCATGGACGGACGAATGAGTATCCAAGTTGGAAAATTTTCATTGGCTAGTGGATTGGCATGTGACAACGATGGAAATTCAAACATAATTGACTCAATATGAGTCATACAAAAGGCCATCTCATTGGGAGATCAACGGTGCATATTCAAAGTTGAGAGTATGACCATTGTAGCCATTCTTGCTTCACACGAGTGAGTAGTAATGGCGGAAGTGACTTCTAAATCTACCCAATTTCACTCAAATTGGGTGTAAGTGACTGGATTTTGCATAATTAAGAATTGCGAACACATTTGGAGCATACAGAGATTAAAGAAGGTTATTTGTAGAATTTAATGTAGTCAACATTAGGGTTTCTTGCAAGTAAAAGCTGTAAGTAAAATAAACATAGTCTTTTTTTCTTTATTCAAATTCTTTGGAATAGGGTTGGTTTTCACTGTGCTTTTAGTTGAACAATTTTTTATGCTTTGTTCTACTTGCTTTATTTAGGTTAATTTTTTCCTTAAAAGGTTGTAATTCTATGAGACCTTTTAGAATTTTCATTTGAGTCAGGCCTAGGATTGAATTGTGAGGCTAGTTAATTGAAACCTTTTGTGTTGAAACCCTAACTTGACTTGAACCTATCTCATTGACAATGGCACCCAAAGTACAAACCACCACTTCAGCAACTCAACCCAGAAAACTCTTCCAAGATGTAGTGGATCAATCAAAACCCTCCACAAATAAGAAGGTTGAGGGTAGGGTTCGGTTCTATGGCCCTCAAGTCAGGGAGGGGCTACTTGATAAGTAATTTTTCTATCAAAGACATTGAATTTCCTTACATAGGATGGCAGGTATTTCAGCATTGGTTTGGGAACAGAAATCTTGGGGTCCCTATTTGCAACCCTTGGAGATTAGATATAGGAAAAGTGGTGGTTCCCAATGTGTATATGGATATTGACTTGTTGAAGGATATTTCTTCAAGGTATGACTTCATTTCTAGGGTAGTCAGAGCATTCGATGGGAAGGATGTGGTGAGAATAACCAAAGAAGAAATTATAGATATTTTCTAGCTGCATGAGTGGAACAAAGATATGGTTTCTATTGACATAGATGCCATCAGAAAAGAATATGATAACACCAAGGTGTTGATCATAATGAAAATGTTACCTATACATACTACTAGCACTAGTACTAGGAAAAACATGAAACAAATAAAGATTGGTAAAAATGATTTGGAGCCTTTCCCAATGAAGTATTTCACAAATTACTTCAAGAAAACTATATATTCCTTATTTCAGATTATTAGTTTCACTCCACCTGACACTTTACAAAAGGAGTACAGTTACATGGCATCACATCTCCAACATCTAGCCTTCAATGTAGTTTATGACTACACCACATATTTGATAGAGAATATTCACAAGGGTTTGGTTGAATTGAAAGGAGGAAAGGATTGGGTGAAGTTTTGGTGGTATTCCCTGTTAATGCATATGTTCTTGTTTAAAGGGGAAAAGAATTTTGAGAAGGATATGAAACTAAAGAAGGAGGATGGTATTGATTTTCCTGTCCAATGTTGGACTCAGATTCTTATAAGAATGACCAAAAATATAATTATGTAGTGTTCCATAATGATTTTGCATCAAAATTGAGGAGATATCTAGTCTATAACCCACTAAGGATTCCTAAGGAAATACATGAGTTCCTAAGGCCCATGGAGAAGAGAACTAATTTGAATTTGAGCCACAATTAGGGAGATTTGATCCTATACTTGAGTACAACAATCTTCAGATTTTATGGTACTAGCATAGACCGATATGTTTTACTAACTGATGTTCCATTGAGGATTGGATTTCTTAAAGTCGTGAGGAAATTGGAAGCATCCCAAGCAGTAAACTTGCCCGATATGGAAAATAAGGGCTCGTTCCTCCCATAATGGACTGTGTTTGTTGACTTTGTTATGGAAAAAGGAGCATGGAGGGAATTGTTGCATCTTCTTGCACCATACAAATTGGATATTGTGCACCCAAGGAATCATGATCCTGAAGGCTTTATCGCTACCTTGAAAGCAGAAAAATACTTGGTGCTTTTGTGCACAATTTCTACTATCCTTAGGATGTAATTAGAAATATTTTTGACTTCCCAAAACAAGATGAAAGGAAAGATAAATATCTTTCCATCAATAAAATGATGGAAAAGGTGTAAAGAAGAGATCCTAATTATGATCATTTTCCCAATATACAGGGCACATTCAACATGATTATGCATGTTCTAAATAATTTTTAGAATATAGTGGGTGTCTTAAGAGAAAAACATGTGGTCACAGACAAAGGAAAATTAGTGGTAACTAGAGATGATATCACTATGGTATTGAAGGAAAGGCCCACTTATCAGCCACCTAAGAAAATAGGAATTTATTCTAGGAAGAAGAAGACAATAGATAAAGAGAAAAAATTGACAACCCCTATTGCCTCTGAGGGATCAAGGGAAGCTTCTCCTGAGAGACTACTACTGTCACCTCCAAGATAGGTTCCTCTTGTTGTGATTGATGTTGATTCTCCTCCAGGGAGTCTTGCTCCATCAAAGCATCCACCCCTTAAAAGGAAAAAAATTGAACATAAAGGAGTGTTTGATTACCCTGATATAGAGGATGATGATATCCTTATCACTCCTAAATAGATACAATAAGAAATACCCTCTCCCATAAGGGAAGTTGCATCAAGTTCAAGAGAAGGTATCCTTAGACTTGGAAAGGTTGACCTTAGTGGTTTAAACAATGCAGATGATTTAAGGATGGAGGCTTGCAAAGCATTCATGGAGGATGATTCTTTTGTTGAAACAAGGGCATTCAGAGATTTTTTATGGAGGGAAAAAGCCTCATATTATACATAGAGGGTGGATAGAGAAAGGATTATACATCTAAAACTCCGTAAAAACAACATTCAGGTAGATGTAAGGAAGGTTATGAAGGCTGAATTCTAGAATATGACTGCTAAAGAAGGCAGAGAGCTTGTGCAGAAGAGTGGTGTATTGTTGCTACCCAAATGGGACATTCTTGATGTAGTAGTGCTTGATACTATAAGGAGGTTTGAAAGGACCTTGCTCCAAACTGAAGAAGAGGAAAAACTAGCACTTCAGGGGTCAGTATTTAGTGAAGAATGGGATGCATTGGAAATATAGTCATTATCTCTAGGATCTAGGAAGTTGAAAGTTGTTGAACCATTTTATTTTAGTGGACAATTGGTTATAAAGAGAATCACCAACAACCCAGCTTTGGAAGAAGTTGATATGGTTGTGAATGTTGCAAAGTTTGCTAAAGCAACAATGGAATACCTCACTCTTGAAAGGGATGATTATAGGAGAAAATGTAATAGCCTTGTAGGTGAATATGATAAGAGTCAGTAGAAGGTTGTTGAGATTGAAACAGAGCTAGCATTGTGGAAACAACAAGTGGAAATGTTGAGGTCTCAAGGGCTAGCTAGTTCAAGCCATACTACTCCCATTCCTCCTATGACCCATCCTCAGTCTCCTCCACCTAAACAATCATTGTCAATTGTGCCTTACAACATGGGTTAGGATCCGATTTCAATAGAGGATCCAAGCAAATTAGGTGTAGCTCCATCTAATGAACCTATAAGAGAACAACTATTTCAGCAAGTTGAGGTAAACATCTTGACATGGGTCCTTTTCATTGATCCTATCCTATCCTATGTTATCTGAGCCATGAAGCATTATCCAAATGAGCATTCGTTATCCAAACACCTTATCTTATCACAAGATAATCCATGTCCCTCCATCCATACACTTATCTGAGCATCCATCCATGACATTCCTTACATTGCTAGACATTGGGGGCAGATATATACATCTTGCTTCAGGAATAAATCTTGATCTATAACCTCCTACTCATGTGGCGATCCGAACATTGGAAAATGTGAAATAAAATTCGTCAAAGCATTTGTGAGCAAAAATCCAAATCACTAGCCCGTGGCATATTTTGACGAGAAGACATTCCTTATCAGTCTTCATCTTTCACCGAACATCAATCGATATCAGTTGCATCTAAGCTACATGTCAAAAGTCACATCAAATCATCCAAACATCTTTTGTTCCAAACCAAGCTTCAACAATCTTGATCAAATCAAATCCAATCAACTCATCATCATCCTGGGATATCTTTCCCAATCATTGTGTTGCTTAACACTATCCTTGCATTGTTGTGCATCCTCAATAATGTTATCATCATCAATCCCATCAACATCCCAATCCTTGTGTTGCATAACACTATCATTGCATTGTTGTGCATCCTCAACAATGTTATTATCATCATCAATCCATTGATCTGATCAATCAACCTTAGCTTGATCTTCAACAAAATCCCAAACAGAGCACTGATATCATCACACATCCATATCAAAATTGTCAAAATCATGCGAAAATCCAAAAACATTAGAAAATCAGAAAATCCAAAAACATTAGAAAATCCAAAAATCCAAAAACATCCAAAACATCAAAAAATCCAAAACAAGTCAAAAATCAGAAAACATCAAAAACATTGAAATCCAAACTACGTCGTCTCTGAGCTTAAACGTAGGCAAGGCTAATCTCTGGTTAGCCCCGAGACATCAAAATCCAAAACATTCAAAAAAACATCAAAATCAAAAAACATTTAGAAAATCAAAAAATCAAAACATTTGAAAAATCCAAAACACCAAAAACAGCCTCAAAACATTTCAAAATGTCAAAAACATTCAAATATTTGAAAAAATCCATCCATCTCATCTCGCTTGCACTCGAAATAATCAATCATCCATAATAAACTGATCATCATCTTCATCCTTTGACAACACAAATAGAAACAATCATAGCAGTCAGCAAAAGCAAACTTCAATCATAAAATCAAAATCAAACAACAAATATTTAAAACAAAATCAAAGTCTCGATCATTTTCAAACATGTCAGTCAACCTTATATCAATAGCCTATCAATCAACTTATCAAACCATCATCATCCTATACAATGCATTTCCTAGGATATATCGTTCCGACAATGGGCATCATTTTGGATATCACCCTGGATTCTTATCCTATCAAAACACATCCCTTTGGCTAGAGGTATGAAGAACATTGACCTGTTTGCGTACTTGATCTTTTTCTTTTGACTTATCTTATTGCGCTCAATCCAAGGACCTCTCGATGATATCCGAATGAAGGATTTAGAGAGATAGGAATGGGGCAACGATCATTCTTTTGTCTGCTGTGCTTGTTGGACGTTCTTGTAAAATAACTTGGTGAATACTTGCTTTGTTAGATATGTATAGAGGATTTTTTAGACAGCTTGTTGACTATTGCATTGATTGGTTATACATTTCCATGTTTTGGTCTGAGATGTTTGAAACTTCTAAAGTGCATCCTAGCAAGGTTTCTGTATTTCAGGTGTGAACAAGAATACTCCTATCTGCTTGTTGAGTCAAAGTCCATCACACTAGGTACAACGTCATCCTGGTCCTTTATACCTTGATGCATCGTACTTAGGCATGTAATCAAACATAAAGTAAGTGACCCTTTGAAAATCCCAATCCTTGATAAGCAAATCATCATCATTTATCATCATCATCATCTATCATCATCATCTCTAATAAAGTCTCGTCAAATCATGGACTTGTTGGGTCCTCTTATCATCATCTCATTTCTGCGCTAACATCATCATCACCAATGCATCTATCATACATCTTGCATCCTGCATACATCTTGCATCCACAAACCGTCAGCATACCACATATCATTCATATCATACATAGTAGGAAAACATTGATCATTTCACATGCATTGCATTCATATCATCATCATAATATAGATCTGTTAGTCTAAGCATCTGCATAAATCATCCATTGCATAATCATGGCATATCACATCATCAATCTCATCCATCTCATATCATATCATCATTTAAGTTGTTTAGGATAATATAGATTTGTTATTCTAAGCATCTTGAAATCATCTCATTTGCATCATTGTCCATAACCATCCATTTTGAACCTCTTTATCGTGAGATCGACCCTCAAATCGAATCTTTTCGCTCGATCTCGAGGGGCAATGTACTAGTGTACTTCTTTCCACTGGGGCATATGAAAAATCATGAAATTTTTTAATTTCAATTGCGGCAAGTTTATTCTTTGAACCAATGCAACAAGTACATTGCTTCAAAGAGGGGCAAAATGTAGACACGTCAAATTGACATAATGCATTCATTCGACAAATAAATCAAGTTTATTTATCAATCTCCTAAAGTCATCAATTTAAATCAAATAAATCAAACTTGATCCTATCATCATCTCTTTGATTAAATAAATCAGTCATTTATTTAATTAAATCTCAAATCATCATTCATCTCCCTTTGATTTGATTTAAATCCCTAAATCAAGTCAAAGAGGTCAAACTCATCCTAATCATCATCCTAGCTAATTAATCCTGATCTAATGCTAAACTCACCCACTTATATTCTTTAGATATCTCCACTTGCACAATAAATCATTTTTATTGATTTATTAAAAAACCTCATTTTCCCTCAACATGACAAGTTAAACATTGCATTTATTGCTATTTTTCTTGTCCCCCTCTCTAAATTTATTGCCAATTTGAATTCAAATTTTCCCTCTCATGGGCACTCTTCCCAAATCTTGCACATCCATTGACCACTCATCACTTGACAAGTGGCCTTATCTTATTGGCTTGATCTTTGTACCACATTGGTCCATTTTCAACACTCTTGGCATTTGAAAATCTATAAAATAAAGGCTTCATCTCTTATCAAATCCTTCACAACCTTCACAATCACTCATGCAAAGTCACTCTCCATTGGAGAACTGATTTTGCTCATCATCACTCCACCATCTTCATAGTATTTTCATCTTAAGCTTCAATCAAGGATTGGGAAAGGGTCACTAGCACATGTGACACCAATCCAATATGAGATAGAGTTGGATTCTTGCTTCTTTGTGCTTTCACTTAGTTTAGTTGATATTTTGTTGTTTGGATTGCATTATGAAGCATGATTCAATATTTCATATGGATTCTATATCTGATTTGCTTGATTTAACAAACAATACTCATGCTTGTTTGTTTTTGAGAAAAATGAAGATTTAGTGTCTACATTTGGCGCTAGAAGGAGGGCCCATCTTTAGATCGAGTTTTCAGATGCCCCAACAGAAATCAAGTTTACATATTTGACTGTTTATTTATGATGTCACATCTTTGTTTCTGTTCAAGCTTTGCATTCTTCTTTGTTATTCGTTTGCAGGGTGCAGATTCATTTGACAGTAAACATTAACGGAGGGGAAGACACAGCCTTGTCCAATCCATCAAGTCATTTATTTTTCTTTTTTCTTTTTTTTTTACTACTTGCCATTTGCTTCAACCGATTCCTCTTCCTCATCTTCTAAGGGTCTTTTTCATTTGTCATACACAGACAACTCTTCGACAGTGTCTGATTTACTATCTAAAGCATTATGAATCTTAAAGCCTACCCTGTCAAGTCTCCATCTCTCTAATATCAATTAGTGCATAGATTGGAATGAACAAGTCTTTATCTGTATGGCTTCATTTCTATCTTGTAGGAATATAAAGTCTTGCATGATCAATAAAATGTCAAATATTTCATAGGCAGAGTTGCCCTTACATTTAGTCTCTATGCGCATTGTAATAATAATGAGTGCATAAGCATTTGTCTGCTGGCTTTGTTTTCTACATGCCCAGGCTACGTTTTGCTTGCTCCACACATGCACCTTTGTTCTTCTCTCATGGTTGCATGGGAATTTCCTGGTTTCCCCCTCTGCAAATTTTGATTGCTTCGATAGCATTCTTATGCATCTGTGACTTCAATCCGTTTTGAACTTCTTACGATGTCATAAGTTGCAAGTGTGGAAACTGTAGCAGTTGTTTAGAAGACCCGACATTCATATCATGTGAGGCTACTATCTTTGTTTCTTGGTACATGTCTGGTTGATATCTTTGTAGAAAAGAATCAGAACTTGGTTTGATCTGCATCCATGGATCCATGTCCATTGGTGACTGAAAATTTTGTTCCCCATTAACTCCTCTCATCCACATGAAGGATCTCTTTATCGAATCATAATCATTTTTATTTTCTTGGAGAAAAGGTATACCCTGCATCTAGGACCAATGACATTTTAATCCTAATGGATAGGCTGATGGGTACATCAAGAATGTGGCTAATGGTTTGATTTCCCATCGAGATACTTGCATTTTTCTTTCACCCATAGCAGACTCATCCCAACCAACCTTAATCGAACGCCACTGTGAATTTGGCCATCGAATGAGGTCCAGGTCACCTATGCCAGTTATAGTACCCATGTACCTTCGGACACTTGAATCTTTTGTCTCAAAAAGTATCTGAAAATGCATTCCAATTGAAACATGCATATTATAAACTGCTTTTTCATATTTAGACAGTGGTATGGAAAACTCAGGACATGCCCTTGGATTGTAAAAAATAGTGAATGGACTATTTGTTGAATAAGCCAAGGGAAATTTAATGAAGGAAATTGGCGATATGTTTTATCAGCCAACAACCATCTTTGACTTCACTGCCCAACCAAAATGCATCAATGTTCTCTTTTGTCTTATAGTGGAGCAAGACTGTTGATGTTGCTACGTTTTGTTGATTTCTAGAGTCCCACAATCAACCGAGGTGCCATCTACAATTGGTCTTTGCGCCATGCCTTCTTTAATGCTCGATGGAGGCCTATATGTGGCATGAATATGATTTTCCAGAGACACATTTTTTTAATAGCAATTTTCTTATCATGTCCTTAAATGATAATGCACTAAAAATTTTAACTTTTTGTCAGTTCTTAAATACCAGTGAAGTCATCTCACAGTTGTCGGATTGATTATTAATTGTTTGTTGGAATCTGTGTGAGGGAAGGATCCTACTTCTTGCGCAAATCCTGTTGTCAACAAATTTCCTGATCTGCTGGTCTTATTGTCATTAATTCGAGTTGTTTTTATTGCTGCAAATAAATTCTATCCATATGCAATCGTGTGTTCAGAGAATGTAGGCATCAATCTGTTGTCTTGGCATGTTCTCAGGCCCCCTTTCATCACATCAACAGGGAACTAGAAACTTCACGTCTCAAATTCAAAGTCTGCTACCCAAAACGCATTTAATTCACAGTTGTCGCTTGCTGCCTACATCATCTAGTATGCTGGTATTTACTTAATTTTGACTGCAAATCTCATGAATGGTTTTGCATATTTATTCTGCCACCAACAAATCTAGCCAACTCGTAAACTCCTCAGTCAAAGAACCATCTGTATTTTCTCATGCTTATCAATGCAATCTTGTTGGAAGTCACCATCATAAAGTATCACTTTTGGATTAGTCTAAGGCTCAAAGTTGCTAAGGTAGGTTGTTGTCATATAATATTCTTAATGTGAAGCTACAGGGTGGGAAGTTTGATTTGGTTGACATTGACTCTATTCATCGTGCCATGGAGTCTTTTGATATAATGATGCAGATCTAGTCACTTCAAGCCATTAAAACTAGACTAGTTTAGAGCTTAATTCCAATTACTATCCTTTGGTTTGGAACACATTACTTTTTAATTCCAAGTTTATAAACTCATTATGTTTGAAACTATATTCATTATATTGAGTTATTATTAATTCCTTGGCATAAATCTCATTACTAAGATTTTTTATCTTGTTTGTAGGTTGGCATCAAGAAACGATGATGGTTGCTCTCACCTAGGAATCAAATAACGACAAATTTAAAATTGGAAAGTGGGGACTTGAACTTGGAAAAGCATTTTTTAATGCTTATGGTGAAAAATTGATGGCATTCCTTTCCTAATTTCATTTTTAATTTTAGAACAAGTTGCTTTCAAGTTGGATTTGAAATCAATCACTATCTTGATCTTTTTGAAGTTGGTCTAAAATTGAACATTAGAAACGTACTAGCTTTTTGATTTGGTTTAAAATTGAACAAGACAAATTTCACACTTCATTTTGGTGCTTAAAACAAACTCACAATTGCTTTGAAGGCTATAAAATGAACAAGTGCTTGAATTGTGTGATTTTGTCTTTTGAGTGCGTATCCTCTCCCCTTGCGCTTTGTGCGATATAGGGTGCAAGAGAAACACTCAAAATACATTTTATTGCTTTGAAACACTTTGATTTGGGTTTAAAATTGAACATCTTGTGCGAGTGTGAGTAGGGGCATTTTTTCGTACATTCTCTTTCTTTGTGCCATCAAAGATTGATCGAGTTACAGATTGTGTCTTTGCTTGCTTTTGTTTATCTTAGAGGGCCTGCCTTGGGGAAAAAGTACTCACCCAAGGGAATGACTCAACCGGTAACACTCTAAAGCCAAGAGTATTTCCAGCTGGGATATAAATGTGGGTATTGGTTAAACACCATTATCACACAGTTGGCTCTGAAAAGATGGATCCGAAAGGGGACTCTTGCCGTATGGGTCAATCTCCATGAACGGAAAGTCCTTACTAGAACCCATGTGCTAGAATTTTCCAAAATCCTTAATCTATTTGTTGGTGCAAGAACGGTCATTTTGAAGCTGCCCCACACTTTTACGGTCTTTAGTAGAAATGGAAAACATGCCATGGGAGTTTCATGGGTGTTGATGCTTGGCTGCCCCGATTGACGTTAATGAGCTGTGGAGGGGAGCCAGTGGGGTCAAGCATCTAACCATTCACTAAAGATAGGCGTAGCTAGACTTTTCCAAGTGGGGATTCAACAAATATTGTCTTACACATCCATAGGGCTTGTAATTGTCTTTGTTTGAAAACATAATGTGTTTATCAAAAACATTGAAAAAACCAATATTCAACATCATCATTCAAATTTCAAACCCCTTAGTTTGAGCAAATACCTTTGACAACGCCCAAGAACTATTGCTTACCCTTGGGACTATGTCCTTAGAGGTTCCTAAGTGATTGGGTTTACATCTTAATTTTCTCTTACAAAGGTCAACATTAGGCAACCCTTGTCCTAATTTCTTGGAACTTCCACATAGCACTTTGTGGGATGAAAAGAAGTTGTGACATTGGAAATTCAGTTTGAAACCTAATCAAGAAGTGTGTTTGTGGTAAAAAGAACTCATTAAGCAAAGATAACAAATTGAACCCCACACATGTGCTTGATATCTCTTGGTCATATTGGTCTTTTGATTGCTCTTAGAGAAAAGTGTGTTCTTCAATACCTTGGCTTAGTAAACAAAGTCTCTCTCTAAGTCTCTTAGGATCAAATCAAACACCTCATCCATCCAAACATTTATCATCCCATCTCACCAAACAACTTTAGAGCTTTGAAAATGTCATTCTAGACTTGGGTAAATCATCCTCAAAACCAAATCAAAGTCAATTGCTTAGTTAAGTGTGTTTGGATGAATCCTTCCTCACACACTTAATTAAATTACCACTTTCTTGAACAACGTTTATCCTAAAGATCACATCCAACATTTTAGGGTTTACAAGTTCATCATCCAAATCAAAACCAATTAAAAAATCAAGCCCTAAGTCTAGCATTGATCCAAAGTCCCTAAACGTTCATCACTCTTATCATTCACCCCATTCATTCTTCATATCATCATTGATCCTAGAACACCTTAGAGGTCAACAAGGTCAAAACACAAGAAGAAAATGGAATATAAACTTGATCCATACATCTTGGGTAATCCAAATCAGTTGAATCTTCAAAGCCTTGCAATTCCTATCAATTATCAAAGTCCATGCATAGGATCATTGCCTTCGACAAATGTCAATAGAACAACAAGTGTGAGTGTGCCCAAGTCAAACTTTGGAACACATTTCCCAATGATAGATCTAAGTCCAAACCTATAAATCCACCAATTGAATAATCAATGCATGAGCCTTGAAACGAACAATGTCATTCCACCAAATCCCTACAAACCAAATGTGGATGTACCAAGTGCAAGTTTTCAAAACATGAATCCTAACTCGGAAAACTTTGGAAAAATGATTCCTAATACCAACAATGTTCATCCTATCATGCCAAATCTGAACATCATCCCAAATCAGAACATTATCCAAAGTCAATTTTCCCATAATCCCATTCAAAAACCGCAAGCATGCATGCCAAAACTACTTGAACACAAGCCAAATCAACTATCTCAAGTGAGTCAAGATCAAAATCAAGAACAAATTTGGCGAGATCAAATTGCGGAACTTTCCAAAATAGTTGAGGCATTGCGCCAAGGGAAATCTCCACCACCATTACCTACATCATTCCTTGGTTTAGGGATTCCCCCTTTACCTAACACCAATCACACCACCCAAATCAATCCACATAATGCCAATAAAGCCATCACATCAAATCCTTTGAATATACCATCGACATCGCACCAACAAATGGTATCCAATCAAGCAACAATGATGATCCCAACCAATCAAAATATGGTCTCCCAAGGACCTATCACCTCAGTTATTCCAACCATCACTATCCCTTCAATCATTCCAACCACCACTATCACGCCCATCACATCTCAACCCCTCACTACCATGATCACTCCGAGCGTATCCCAAACACTTGTCACTACATCCAACATGATTTTGAATCCACCACCACCCCCACCACCACCAACCTCCACCACATCAAGCCAATACAACATGACATTACAAGCTGCTTTTCAAAAGGGATTCCAACAATATCTAGCCATGCAGCAAGCAACACAAGCTCAACAAGTGCAACAATCCTCTCAAGTTGCCCAAGCCTCTCAAGCTACCCAACCAACATGAGCACAAACACAAAAGATGACAACTATTGAAAACAAGGATCAAGCTCAATCCATCACTGAGCACACGTTTACTTCATCCAATGATCAAATCGACATATGTCAAGAGTCACTTTTGAATCACGATCAAAATCCACAACCAAAACTTGATAATGAGCCAATTCAAGAAATATCAACATCACTTGACTCTATGGTTGAAGACATTCACAATCTCTCCACCGCAATTGTCGAAAACAATGATGAAAACCTCTCCATCGAGAAGCACATTGAGAATGTATCTACACAATCTGATGATCAACTCACCATACATCAAGAGACACTTTTTAGTGATATCTTTCAAGGAGTGTTAGGATTATTTGATCCAATTGACATAATGCACAAACAGTTCACCTATGATCATGTTGAAAATGACTCTACATCACCTTACCAGTTAGAGGACATATCTCAAGAATTTATTCCAAAGCATGATCAAAATCTTTCACCAAGGTCTAGCAATGGTCCCTTCCAAGACATGTTGACATCCTTCAACCTCATGGCTACAGATACTAAAGGAACCCTAAACTCAACACTTGAGGATGTTGAACCACTTACCATGTCTAATGAAGATACCCAAGCACCATTTGTAAGCGAAACCGACCCATGTCAAGAGCTTGATCCAAAGCATATCGAAAGCAATCCCAAAATAAATCAAGATCAAAAATTTGTATCTCCAAGATACTACAATGATCTAATGGATATTCTCCTATCCACACAAGATGATCACATCCACATAGCACTTACTCTTCCATCTACCCATGAGATGCTTTCTATGGATGGACATGTAGATGATCTTCATCTAGAACAAAATTTTTTACACACAAAGAGCAGATTCTTAACTCCTACAATCAAATGGAGTTTTCAACATCAGGATCAAATATGTCCAAAACTCAGATTGAGGACATCATGAATAAAGATATCCATCATTATCCGCTCAACAAAAAAAGTCAAATAGAACATCTAGAGTTAGCGGAACAGCAAATTGAAAGAACGTCACCTACGGTGGTCATCTATTAGAGAACACTTATTGAACAAGAGCTCTTGGAACAAGAGAAATCAAAGCATGAAGGTACTACTTCCACCATACTGGGGGCAACTTCATCTCAAGCAAATGTCAACATAGGGAGCACGAAGAATCCTTATGATGAAACTAGTGTCAATACTACAACCAGCCATGCCATGAATCTCCATCCACCCATCACCTCATCCACGAATTGGGACCAACGTCAAAAGAAATATTTGAATCAAAGTACGAAGAACATTATCAAAGCAAAAGAAGTTGAGAAGCATAATGGACAAATCAAATACATATGGATACCAAAGAATACAAAGAAAGATCATCCCTATCAAACTCCATCAGTCAAAGAAACTATGGAAAAAAATCAAAAAGGGAAATGTATCCATCAAAGATGTCCCCAAAAGAAAAAGCAAGCTTTTCAAGCAACGCACAAAGTGTATCAAGGCTTGGTCCTAATTCCACGCACACTTTTGTATCCACCCATCATTGCTCATCTTCCCAAGTTTGGAGAGTCAAAGGTTCCAAACTATCAACCAATCCATCTCTTATCCCTAAGCACACTTCATCCATGCCTCCACACATAATATCCAATTCTTACACTGACCGTGTATTGGCAACAACCTTCAACATAAGGATTCGCATATAATCTATCGCAATGTGCTATCAAAGACAAAGTCAACTCCGCATCAACGGCGGTGACCGAACTAAAAATTAGACCGCGCACATATCTTGGGCAAAGCAGTCGCAGGAAATCGATGGAACATTATGACAGGGCATCTACTGCCAACACCACCGTGTTGTTCAAGATGAATCTTTCTCAAAAATAACAAAAATCAAAAATATGAAATCCAAAAAAAGAAAAAGGATTGAAAATAGTAAAGAAAAAAATCATCCTCTAGTGAAAATCGCATGGGCGGTGCTTTGGGCAAGACCATGATGAAAATTTGGCAAATAGGCATCATGTGTGGAATTGAGCATCTACGTGCGTCAATTCAGTTGAAAGCATATCATGCCATATGAAATAAATCTAGCATCCCATCCATCTTGTATCCGTGAATAAATCCATCCATCCATAAACCATTTATCCAATCCATTCGCATCTATCTGCATCCGTCATCTTAGTTATCTTGATTTTGATGAGATTTTGGAGCACACTTTATGCTTGCTTATGTAAACATCTTGACATGGGTCATTTTCATTGATCCTATCCTATCCTATGTTATCTAAGCCATGAAGCATTATCCAAATGAGCATTCATTATCCAAACACCTTATCTTATCACAAGATAATCCATGTCCCTCCATCCATACACTTATCTGAGCATCCACCCATGACACTCCATACATTGCTAGACATTGGGGGAAGATATATACATCTTGCTTCGAGAATAAATCTTGATCTATATCCTTCACCTTATGTGGCAATCTGAACATTGGAAAAACATGAAATAAAATTGGTCGTGCCATTTGTGAGCAAAAATCCAAATCACTAGCCTATAAGTATATTTTGACTTAGAAGACATTCCTTATCGATTCATCTTTCACCAACATCAATCGATATCGCTTGCATCTAAGCTACACACAAACGTCACATCAAATCATCCAAAACATCTTTTGTTCCAAACCAAGCTTCAACAATCTTGATCAAATCAAATCCAATCAACTCATCATCATCCTGGGATATCTTTCCCAATCATTGTGTTGCTTAACACTATCCTTGCATTGTTGTGCATCCTCAATAATGTTATCATCATCAATCCCATCAACATCCCAATCCTTGTGTTGCATAACACTATCATTGCATTGTTGTGCATCCTCAACAATGTTATTATCATCATCAATCCATTGATCTGATCAATCAACCTTAGCTTGATCTTCAACAAAATCCCAAACAGAGCACTGATATCATCACACATCCATATCAAAATTGTCAAAATCATGCAAAAATCCAAAAACATTAGAAAATCAGAAAATCCAAAAACATTAGAAAATCCAAAAATCCAAAAACATCCAAAACATCAAAAAATCCAAAAACAAGTCAAAAATCAGAAAAACATCAAAAACATTGAAATCCAAACTACGTCGTCTCTGAGCTTAAACGTAGGCAAGGCTAATCTCCGGTTAGCCCTCGGTGACATCAAAATCCAAACATTCAAAACATCAAAATCCAAAACATTTAGAAATCAAAAATCAAACATTTGAAAAATCCAAAACACCAAAAATGTTTCAAAACATTTCAAAATGTCAAAACATCCAAATATTTGAAAAATCCATCCATCTCATCTCGCTTGCACTCGAAATAATCAATCATCCATAATAAACTGATCATCATCTTCATCCTTTGACAACACAAACAGAAACAATCATAGCAGTCAGCAAAAGCAAACTTCAATCGTAAAATCAAAAGCAAACAACAAATCTTTAAAACAAAATCAAAGTCTCGATCATTTTCAAACATGTTAGTCAACCTTATATCAAAGCCTATCAATCAACTTATCAAACCATCATCATCCTATACAATGCATGTCCTAGGATATATCGTTCCGACAATGGGCATCATTTTGGATCACCCTGGATTCTTATCCTATCAAAACACATCCCTTTGGCTAGAGGTATGAAGAACATTGACCTATTTGTGTACTTGATCTTTTTCTTTTGACTTATCTTATTGCGCTCAATCCAAGGACCTCTCGATGATATCTGAACAAAGGATTTAGAGAGATAGGAATGGGGCAACGATCATTCTTTTGTCTGTTGTGCTTGTTGGACATTCTTGTAAAATAACTTGGTGAATACTTGCTTTGTTAGATATGTATAGAGGATTTTTTAGACAGCTTGTTGACTATTGCATTGATTGGTTATACCTTTCCATGTTTTGGTCCGAGATGTTTGAAACTTCTAAAGTGCATCCTAGCAAGGTTTTCATATGTCAAGTGTGAACAAGAATACTCCTATCTGCTTGTTGAGTCAAAGTCCATCACACTAGGTACAATGTCATCTTGGTCCTTTATACCTTAATGCATCGTACTTAGGCGTGTAATCAAACATAAAGTAAGTGACCCTTTGAAAATCCCAATCCTTGATAAGCAAATCATCATCATTTATCATCATCATCATCTATCATCATCATCTCTAATAAAGTCTTGTCAAATCATGGACTTGTTGGGTCCTCTTGTCATCATCTCATTTCTGCACTAACATCATCATCACCAATGCATCCATCATACATCTTGCATCCACAAACCATCAGCATACCACATATCATTCATATCATACATAGTAGGAAACATCGATCATTTCACATCCATTCCATTCATATCATCATCATAATATAGATCTGTTAGTCTAAGCATCTGCATAAATCATCCATTGCATAATCATGGCATATCACATCATCAATCTCATCCATCTCACATCATATCATCATTTGAGTTGTTTAGATAATATAGATTTTGTTATTCTAAGCATCTTGAAATCATCTCATTTGCATCATCATTCCGCAACCATCCATTTTGAACCTCTTTATCATGAGATCGACCCTCAAATCAATCTTTTCGCCGATCTCTCATAGCAATGTACCAAAGGTAATTTCTTTTCCACCGGCATCTAAAAAATCGCTTTTGAAATTTTTACCTTGATTATGTAAGTTTTATTCTTTGAACCAACGAAATGCTATTACTGCTTCAAAGAGGGCAAATGTAGACACGCTTAAATTGACATAATGCATTCATTCACAAATAAATCACCGGGTTTATTTTATCAATCTCCTAAAATTTTAAATCAAATAAATCAAACTTGATCCTATCATCATCTCTTTGATTAAATAACTACCATTTATTTAATTAAATCTTCAATCATCATTCATCTCCTTTGATTTGATTTAAACTCTAAATCATTAAGAGGGGTCAAACTCATCCTAATCATCATCCTAGCTAATTAATCCTCGGGATCTTAATGCTAACTTCACTCCACTTGCATTCTCTAGATATTCTTACTTGCACAATAAATCATTTTTATTGATTTAAAACCCTCATTTTCTCAACATGACAAGTCAAACATTGCATTTATTGTTGTTTTTCTTGTCCCCCTCTCAGAATTTATTGCAAATTTGAATTCAAATTCTCCCTCTCATGGGCACTCTTCCCAAATCTTGCACAACCATTGACCACTCATCACTCTGGACAAGTGGGTCTTATCTTATTGGCTTTGATCTGTCCCATTGGTCTCTCTTCAACACTTAGCATTTTGAAAATCTATAAAACAGAGGCTTCATCTCTTATCAAACCCTTCACAATCTCTCCACAATCACTCATGCAAAGTCACTCTCCAATGGAGAACTGATTTTGTTCATCATCACTCCACCATCTTCATAGCATTTTCATCTTAAGCTTATCAATCAAGGATTGGGAAAGGGTCACTAGCACATGTGACACCAATCCAATATGAGATAGAGTTGGATTCTTGCTTCTTTGTGCTTTCACTTAGTTTAGTTGATATTTTTTTGTTTGGATTGCATTATGAAGCATGATTCAATATTTCATATGGATTCTATATTTGATTTGCTTGATTTAACTAACAATACTCATGCTTGTTTGTTTTTGAGCAAAATGCAGATTTAGGGTCTACACAATGTATGAGAACAATTCCAAGATTGTTCATACTATTCTAAGAACCTAAATAAGAAAATTCAAGGTAAATTGAATAGTGTTCATGCTAATCATTCTTTGATGTTGAGAGCAATAAGGTTGTCTTAGAGAGATAGGGAATTGGGAACTCCACTCCTAGATAAATGGATTCCTAGAGTTGATAATTTGAGATTAATGGTAGTTGGGGCTAAGCAACAAGAGGATAGATATCCAAAGGTGGTTCCGACTTAAAAAATTTTCAATGAGGTTAAAGAAAAAAAGTTTCAAGGGTATGTTGCCCCTTTGGAATAGAGAATAAAAGAATTGAAAGCTAAATATGATG
>VDFB02195745.1:16002-36511 GCA_007258455.2 Sequoia sempervirens | reverse complement strand
CCCCTCCTTTTTGTGCTCTGTTAATCAGACAATATTTTTTCTATGTTATGCTTCGATCATGTTAACACATGAATTAATGATGCTTTATGTTTTGGTTATGTTAATGATGTAAGCTTTGTCAGTTAATGATACTATATTGGTGAAGGGGACGGGATCACATCACTTGCATGCGAGCGCCCTATGATTCTGTAATTTCCTCTTCACGTTGTGTTTTATTATTATGTTATATGCATGTTCGACACTCGTGTGGTTGCAGGATGCAGGTACAGGACATTGACTCTACCTGGTTCCACGGGTTTGAGCGTGTCTCTTGTTCAATGGAAATCGATTGGGAGATAGTAGCTAGGTTTTTCTGTGTCAAGCCACTACCCTAGTCTCAGCGTGTCGTCGGATTGTAGTCGGGTTGGTTGTTATGTTGCCTTGTCTCCGTGTTCTTATTTAAATGCAAGTTAATTGGCTTATGTTGCTTAACGGATGATTAAATGTTTTTGGTTGAAATGCTAGAATTATTAATTACTGTATTAATTAATTTAATTTAATTAATAAAATAATCTAATATTGGATTAGATTTATTTTATTGATTATTTAAATTAATTGTGTGAATTAATTAAGTTATTCCTTTTGGAATTAAAAGTGTTAAAGTATTTAATTCTTTTGTTGAAAATAAAATGTTAAAATATATTGAATTCAAATTGGAATTGGAAATTGTTTTTAAGTTATAAAAAAAAAAAAATTCAAATGTTTTCTTATGCCATGACTTTGGGGTAGAAAGGATAATTTCAGAAATAGTTGACTATTTTGGGGAAAAGATATTTGTGAAAATTGGAATTTGAAATTGAGTTTGCAATTTGTATTTGAATTTGAAATTGGATGTGAAGTTGAATTACAATTTGAATTAGAATCTGAATTTGAATTTGGTTTTTGGATTTGGAAAATTGGGGGAATATATTTCATTTGGGGGGTTTTTATTTGGGGTGTGGTTTTTGGATGGGAAAATTGATTACAAAAGAGGGCTTTGGATTTTGGATGGATTCTTGGTTGGAAAATGAAGATCTTGGGAGGAGATTGTCAAAGAATGGAAGCAGCAAAGGATCCCTCATCATATTGTTCTCCAAATTTCTGGATTCAGGTTTGGTTCTGATTTTGTGTTGAAGCTTTTAAATTTTGTTTTAAATTTGAATGGAAGGTTTGAAACCAATTATGAAACCCTCATTGGAATTTTGATATAGAAAAGAAAACAAGAAAACAAAATCCAACCATATAAAATAGAAGAACTCAACAAGATCTTGAAAATCTGTTTGAAGTTGAAAACCTCCTTCTGAAATTTGTGCAAGAAACTCTGATTAAACATGTTCTTGGTTTTGTATTCTGTACAATGAAATTTTTCTATTAGATCTGGGCATTGGAATCAATTTTATGGTATATATATAAAATCGTTGTGGGCTTATACATATATATGTATCATATAATAAATATATGTATTTTTGTTCTTTTTGTGTTCTCTGGATATGAAACTGCGTTTTCGCGTTTCTTTTGAAATCGAATGAATTTATTGGCACAGGGTTTTCTTGAGGCGGCGGTAGCCAGGGCCACCCACGGCCGACCCTGTGGAGGTCGCTGCCGTTGGAAGCGCCCCCCCCACAGTGCGTGGGGAAGGCGCTGCCACCGGCAGCGCCACCTCCCACAGGGGAGGCCGGGCGCGGCCATGGCCGCGTCCTCTCCTCCGTGGGAGCCGCGGCAGGGGCTAGGGTTTGGTTTACCTTTTATTTTCTTTATTCTATTTCATTTTTTCTTTTATTTATTTTATTTTATATAATATATATCTTATATTTTATATAACATATATCTTATATATATATGTTTATTATTTTAATTGTTCTTTTTTATTTATTATTTAATTATATAATATGAATATTATATATATATATTAAATAATTGGAGTTTTATTTTTGAGATTGAAGTGGAATTTAATAGTGGATTCAAAAATATATTTAAATAATAAATATGTATTGAATATATATTTATATTTAAATATAATTATTTAAATGGGTATCTATGGTAATTAATGTGGAAATGGTTGTTATAATGAAAAGATTGTATTTAAATGATTGAGGTAGAACATAATGTATCTGAGAAACGAAATTATATGATTAGTTTTAATTCTTTAACGCTGTCGAGGCAATGGTATTTATTTTGAGAGATTGCAAAATAGTAATTGTTTTAATTGATTACATGCATTGTGTCCTCGCATGGCTTAGATTTAAGAAATCTTAACATAGTTTCTTTAATTATTTGAATTGCTTTATAAAGATGTTTTCATTATTCTCGGTATGGGAAATATTGTTTGATTGTGGGTGTACCGTGGTTGTTCTGAGTTTTGTTTCCTAAGGCTAGGGAACACTTGATTGCATTGTTTACTTCCTTTCGAGTTTGTCCATGTAAGCCTTCCAGATGTGTTATCTTGAACGATGTTGCGTATCATGTGATTTGCTACTGTTTAGCTTGGTTAGTGCATAAGTGATGTTTCAGTGGAACCTGGTTCTTTGAACGGGTGGTGTGACCTTATGGTTTGAGATTGAGTCGTGTTATCAATTCTTCATGTGGGTTGTCAGTATGCTAGTCAACCTTGTGTTAGCCTTGGGTAGTGCACGCTTTGTTTTCAATTATGGGCATCCGTAGTGATGTGTTACCTTTTGAGGTGTTTGGACTTTTGTGATAAGTGTTAGTGCATTGCCTACCCTTAGGTTGGGGGTTTCGAATTCCAGTGTTGTTAGTAGGAGAGTGGCCCTTTGTGGGGGTCCGACGCCCAAAGTGGTGTCAGGGTAACTCACCTAGGGTTTAATCAAGTGATAATTTAAAAGAATTAATAGGGAAATTCACACTAATAAAGTTAAAGAATGCCTCTCTCATGGAACATGCATTGTTAAGACTCGAGATGAGATGAGACGCATAGTTTTGCATGAGGGTCCGGCGCCGGTAGAGGCAAGCCAGGGTAACCCATGATGGGGGTCCGGTAGCCTAGGAAGGTTGAGCTAGGGTAACTCATGGCAATTTATGTATGACACTCTTCCTACGTCAGCAGTTAGTCAGTTATTGTGTGTTGTACAATGCCATACTTGTCCTTTGTAACCTGGAAGCAATGCATTGTCTTGTGAGTTTTCGTACTGTGTTAAGTGATGTTGTTGGTTTCTGAGTCGATTCAATTATGTTAACATTTGTCTAGAGGTAGTTGGTCTTGACCAGAAATCCTTGTTACTATCTCCTAGCACGGAGGGAGTGGAACCTTTTGGGTTCCACGTGGTCGGGTGGCGTGCATCTTTCCGTTGGTTCTTCTTCTTGTTCGTGCGTTCGTGATTTCCAGTTGGAGAGCTCGTGGGAATCAGTTCTTCTCATGCCTTGTTCTCTCAGTTCTTATTGTATTTTAATACCCCTCAGTTGTTATCGAGGTGGATTTTGTAATATGTAATCTTTTGGTTGGATTTACCTCATTCGGGGAATGAGTGATGTAACCTTATTGTTTAAATGTTAAATTGGAATCTTGAGGTATTCATTATCCTTGTTGTAATTTATCTTGCATGGAATGTATGTTGTCTCATTTCCTTAAGTGCATAATGTTTCAGTTTATGTTAATGTTATTTGTTGTTGGGTTTTTAAGTAATCTTTGTCTCGTGGCCTTAGAGGTTGTTGGCAATATGTATTCACCTTACATGTTAATTGTATTTAAAAATAAATAAAAATTGGTACGTTTAAGTGGTGAATTGCAACTTCCTCTAGGGTTGCGTGGCGGGGCATTACACTTTAATTCAAGGAATTAATTAAAATACTTAAATGGGATTGTAGGTGGATATGTTTTGTATAAATATTTGATAAGTAGTATTGGGTTAGAATACATGTTGATGAAATTGTAAAGCATTGTAAAGAAATGTTCTCAAGGATCTTATATGTTATGTGTTAAATATTTCATAAACCCTTAGATGTTTATGAATTTGACCCCCTCAATGGATATATGGCACTAATCTAAGTTGTACTAAAATAGATTATCTGTTGTTGTTAATGTTGTTTATGATAATGGTGCAGAGGTTGTAAATGCATAAAGGTATCACCCTCCTGGGTCTTGTAGAGCCCAAAGTGTAGGTCTTTAAAATCCTCATCAGTTGGTTTAGTTCCTTTGAGCTTCCCTTGATTGGAAATGGCAATTCCATAGGTAAATTAGAAGACCAACCTGGTTACGCGAAAACCACAGGGGTAAAGAGGAGAGATAGAGGGATCAATGAATGAAAAATCCGGAAAAAATAGAGGGTCAAAATCATCCGAAATCGAATAATGTGTGGAGAAATAAAATCAGGGAGGGGGTAGGGATCAGGTGGAGACTTGAAATCCGGGAGTCAAAATCATGGAGGGAAGGAAAGGAAAATCGCGCATTTTCAGAGGGAGAAATCAGGGGAGAGGATCCTGGATCCAGGTGGAGAGTCTTGAAGAGAGGGAGGGAGAAAGCCATCAAGGAAGGAAGGTAGCGAGGGAAATCAGATCAGATCAAATCCAAGAGGAAATCAAAATCAGAGCAAATCCGCTTTTAAAATCAGACTCAAAAAAAGGTCTCATGGCAGAGGACAAAAGGGTCCGGGATAAAGACCTAGGAGGAGAGAGAAGAGAGAGTCTAGGAGGGGGATTCGAAGGAGAGAATCATCGAGCATCAAAACTGAGAGAAAATCAAAGGAAGATCCGCGCAGAAAAAGGAAAACATCCAATCGGGAATAGAGGGTCAAGGAAAAGAATCCGGTTCAAGGGTCCAGAATATCAAAATCGATAGTCAAAATCAAAATTTATGGATCCAGAGGGAAACACAAAGAAAAATGAAAAACAAAAGAGAGGTGGTGGAGATAATGGAGAGAGGGTAAGTCGAAGGGAAGGAAAGAAAAGATCCAGATCCTCAAAACCAGAGAGAGGAGAAACTTGAGAGAGATCAGATGGTAGAGGTCGGATGGTAGAGGTTTTAAATGGTTTCAAAAGAAATCGAGAAAGAGGGAGGAAGTCAGAGAGATAGAGGAGGAAGAAAAGAGGGAAGGGGAGGGATAAAGGAAGAGAGAGACCCAAGAGATCAGGGGGGGGGAGACGAAAGGAAAAGGGAGTGGAGGAAAGAATCAAATGGAGGAAGGGAAGGGAAAGGAAGGATTCAGGGTGGAGAGAGACCCGGAGGGGAGACCTGAAAGAGGGAAGGTTAGAAAAAGAGGGAGGGAGCTGGAGAGATTAGAGGGAGGGAGAAGGAGAGATAAGGGTAAGAGGATTAAACAGGTGGCAGAGGGTTTAGGTTTAGAGTTTAAGGCTATGGGTTTAGGTTTAGGTTTAGAATAGAGGAGAGAGATATAGGAGTGAGAGAGAGAGAGACCTGAGAGGGAGAGGGGGCAGGGAGTGGAGAGACTTGGAAAGAGAGAGGAGGAGAGGGCTTAAAGGTTTGGGTTTAAGGGTTAAGGGTCTTTTTTTTTCTTTGTGTTCTATTTTATCCTGCCTTGTGTCTCTAGTAATCTATGGTGTTTGGGAAAAGCCTAAGGTTGGTTTTTTTCCTTCATCTTCATGTAAAACCCTAGTGTTCATCTTACACCTTGGATGGGATCTATTTGGTTGTTACTTTTTGGGAAGGTTTTAAAATGACTTGAGCCCCATTGCTTCATCTAGGTTGGGCCCCCTTTTGTTTTATCATTTTATTTCCTTCGCCTAACTTTATTTTTCCTAAGTCTTTTGTTGGTCCCATGTTCCCTCATTAAAAAAACTTATGTCATTGTTTTTCGATGACCTAGTGATGTCCCCTTATTCCTTTAGGGGAGAGGGCCCAGTAGTCGTGCGGGATAACTTTCTCAGCATGTAGCAATTGACTAGAATATCATAGAACCTTCATTTTTTTTTTGAAATGTAGACTAGTCTCTTATTTATCTATAACTAAGGTTTGGAGGTGCGATTCATCATGCAACTTGCCACATCGACTGATCTTTTGAGAAGTGTCTAAAATTTGACTTTTTAAAGATTTGACCAAAACTTAATCATGGAACCCCCAATAGTTGAACAAAAAATATCATTTGTTGCTTGTAGAATATCATATTTTTATTTAAATTAAAATTAATATAAAACCTAAGTGGACCAGATACTTATTGATAACCATAAATCTTTGATATCTCTACCTTTTGTATTCAACACATATGGACTAATAGTTGAACACAAAAAATCTATTTGTTGTTTTAAAAACAACACATAATTATTTAAAATACAACTTATATTTAACAAAAATGGACCAATAGTTGAACACTAAAACTTTTTGAAAATCCTTCACATTTAATGGGAAAATACATGTTATTTATTGTGCTCACCTTTTATATTTGTGATAGGAAAAAATATTAATATAAAATTATCCAATGTTTGTACATTGCTACCCCGATTGTTGTACACATAAGAACAATATTTTTTCACTATGATAACAATACTTGTTTAAATGAGTGTCTTATTTTATTAAATGAGAATTTTATTTTTTAAATTATATACTTATAGTGGAGAGTTATGATATTTTATTTGAAACAAAAAAAACTCATTTCACTTCTTCATGAATGTATTTATGTTTTTTTCATATAACATTTAGAGGTTCTCATGTGTTCAAGTATGGGTCCATTTGTTATCAACATTTTGTTTTTTCTTTATTTACATTTGGACTATTTATTTACAATATATAGTATAAACATGTGGTAAGACTAGGTATTATCATCATGATTGAGTGCACGACTATTGGACCCCACACAACTATTGGGCCCTCTCCCCTAATAAATGTTTTTATTTTGCAGAGGGACATGTTCACATGGTCGTAGATCAATCATCATGTGGTCTCAGTTGTTCCCTGCCATCCTGCAATGACCCCACCACATTGTCTTTATTGATCTCGATATCACAGGTGAGAGCCACGTGTCTCATCTAGTGAAGCCGAAGGAATGATAAATACTTTCATGTGTCTTTAATACATTATGTCATGGGTTACTAAAGCAGTTATAAGATACATGTGTTTTAAATCAACAGAGATGTTATAATCTCGGTAGAAAGGTGCTCGATGGTTAATAACAAGGCTAGAAACTGTGTTGAATGAACAAGATTGCCGAAAATTGACATCCACGGTTGCCTGCCATCGCATGATCAAAATTTGTGAGGTCTTTATTGATTGCAATATCACAGGCGAGCACCATGTGGATCTCCTTGGCAATGAGTAGTATGGTGAGCCCCTTATTGCTATGATGGAGACTATGTCAGTTTGCTTTGAAGGTGGTCGTCCGATGATCTGACCAAGGTGAATGATCGATGGCTCGTATTTGAATCTGTATCAATTATGATTAGAGTCATTTTTTCAATGCACGAGTAAGCTTTAATGGTGGCCATGACATCTACTGCCATGGTTTGATTGAAATAAAGCAACTATTCTTCTACTTTTGGTATCACAAAGAATTCAAAATATCTTATTGTAGGTGGATATGTTCTATATAAGGATTTGATAAGTAGTATTGGGTTGGAATACATTTTGATGAAATTGTAAAGAAATGTTCTCAAGGATCTTATATGTTATGTGTTAAATATGTCATAAACCCTTAGATGTTTATGAATTTGACCCCCTCAATGGATATATGGCATTGATCTAAATTGTACTAATTTGTATGGTTTAGTATTTTGTTTGTCTTTACCTAGCGCTTGCTAAATATTGCAAATCAATGACTATTTTACACTGTGGAATGTGTTGTAGTTATCTCATGCTCCCAATAGTTGATATTATTAATAATGCAACCAATTCTATTCAAATATTATGCTATTATGTTGAGCTATTAAATGATATTATCTTTTGTTGTTAATGTTGTTTGCGATAATGGTGTAGAGCTGTAAAAGGAATTAAGGGATCACCTCCCGGATCTTGCAAAAAGCCTAAATTGTAGGAGGTCTTTCAAATCCTTGTCCCGGTTGGTCCAGTTCCTTCAAGCTTCCCTTGATTGGAATTTGAAATTCCATAGGTAAGAATTAGAACACCAACCTGGTTGTAGTAAAACAACCAATAGGTAGAGGGAAGAG
This sequence comes from Sequoia sempervirens, assembly GCA_007258455.2. Lineage (NCBI taxonomy): Eukaryota > Viridiplantae > Streptophyta > Pinopsida > Cupressales > Cupressaceae > Sequoia > Sequoia sempervirens. Next base: position 28,426 of record VDFB02195745.1, on the reverse strand, counting down.
AGATAGAAGGATCAAGGAGAGAGAGAGAGCTTAGGGGAGGAGGGCAGAATCAGAGGAGAGGGTCAAAATCAGGGATCAAGAGGAGTCCGAGAAGACTTGAGAAGAGAGGGTAGGCTTTCCCGAAAGACTCAGCGGCAGGAGGAGGGGAGGGAGGGAGAGATCGTTCAGGTCAGGATCCATCGAAACAAAATCAGGCTCAGAAATCATCCGTCAAGATCAGAGTCATGGTCCGCTCAATCAAAACAGATCCGCTAAGAAACTCAAAATCAATACATGGCAGGATCCATGGATCCAGGATTTAGGAGAGAGAGAGGAGAGTGGAGAGGGAAAATCACGAAATCAAAATAAGGGCATGGTTCCGAAATCAGGATTCAGGATTTCGTTCAGTTCTCGAAAGACAAAGTCGAATCGAGGGAGAGACAAAATCAGGAGACGGAGAGAGGATGGTGGAAAAGGAAGGGGAGGGATCGAGGGAGGGAGAAAGAAATAGAGGAAGGAAATCCCGGATAAGTGGAGAGAGAGAACCAGAGTCCGGGATTCGACTTGGAAAGAGAGGGAAACAAGGGCCGAAACCTAGAAAGGCAGATTCCGGGTTTCAGTGCCAAGGAAATTTAGGTTCAGGGGTTCGATGGCAGAAAATAAATCATCCTGAGAGGATCAGTCCGGGAAAGACCTCGAAAGAAATCGAAAGAAGAGGAAAGGGGTAAAAGGGTGGATTCAATCCGGGATTCCGGAGAAAGGTCCGGTCCGAAATCAAAAAGGTAGAGGGTTTATCGCGTTTGAGGGTCAAAATTTAAGGTCAGGATCAGGATCCTCAATCAAAATGGGAAAAGAAGAAAGTCGAAGCGAGGATCCAAATCCAAATCCGGGTGAAGGAAGGGTAGAGGGGACAAATGGGAGAGGGTGAGAATGGTGGAGGTGGAAGGGAAAGGAATAAAGTAGAGGGCCGAAGGGAAGGGCAGGGCGAAGGTTTAGGTTAAGGTCCCTAAAGAAAAATTCTTTAAAAAAGATATATAAAATTCTGATCCGAGATTCAAGGTCCGGCAGGGAGAAACATCAATATATCAATCAGGAGTCGAAAAATCGGTTGCCTAAATGCATGGGCTAAGGTTGAGGTTATGGGTAAAGGGAGAGACCGGGTATTCAAAGGGGAGAGAGGGAGGGAGGAGAGATAAAAGAGTATGTAGAGGCTGGGTAGGGTGGAGGGTTTATGGTTAATGGAAGGGATAGAGATAGAGGTGAGTGAGAGAGACCAAGAGGGAGAGGTGGATAAGGTTGGTGAGAGACAGGGAGTAGAGAGAGTGAGGAGAGAGAGACCTAAGGAGAGAGGGGTAGGATATTGAAGATACTTTAGAGAGAGAGAGGGAGGGAATGTAAGAGAGATAGAGGGAGGGGGGTTAAGGGTATAGGGTCGATGGTTTAAGGGGTTAAGGTTTAAGGGTTAAGGGTTTAGGGTTTTGAGTTAAGGGTAGAGGGAAGCGTTGGTTTTGTTTTACAATGTAACCAAGTTTGTCTTCTAATCTACCTATGGAATTTCCAATCCCAATCAAGGGTAGCTCGAAGGACCTAGACCAACTGATGAGGACTTTAAAAAAGCCTCCTATAGTTGGGGCTCTACAAGACCTAAGAGGGTGATCCCTTAATGTTTTTACAACCTTTGCACCAATATCATAAACAACATTAACAATAATAGATATTATCATTTAATAGTTCAACATAATAGAATAATACCGAATAGAATTAGCCATTCATCGACATTATCAGCTATTTGTAGCATGAGATAACTACAATAAAATCCCAAGATAAAATAGGTCATTGATTTGCAATTTTTAGCAAGCTCTAGGTAAAGACAAACAAATACTGAATCATACAACTTAGATCAGTGCCATATATCCATTGTGGGAGTGAAATTCATAAGTATTCAAGGGTTTATGATAGATTTAACACATAACATATATGATCCCTAATAACATTGCATGGCAATCTCATCAATATGTATTCTAACCCAATACTACTTATCAAATCCTTATACAGAACATATATGCCTATAATCCCATTTAAGCATTTTAATTAATCCCTTGAATTAAAGCTAAAATAAGGATCATACACACCACAACAGTGAGATGAATGAAACAACCCTTAGTTATCTTATTCAAAATTTAGATATGCATGTACATTGGAGAGACATGAGTTTGAATTTATCATTTCAACTCAAATGCTAGTATTGTTACACAACATTAATTCCCCATGAATTCAAAACCTATTACAAAATGACTCACAACCTAAATTGCATTTTCTAGAACCATTGAACTTTACAATTTTCTTTGCAACTTCACCTAGACTCGACCCAAAATTATCTAACTTGCTAACCCATACTTCTAGCCTTGAAATTATTCTTATAGAAAATGAAGGAGCAACAAGCATGCAACCAGAAAGTACACATGTCACCAGCCAATTGGAATATCTGGTGACACTCCAAAAATCATTACAATAGCAATCACCCTAGAGAATATTCTTGTTCATCGTGCCAGCTAAGAAAAGTTGATGCAAAAACAAAAGCCATAAGAATCCCGTGCCAAGATTGCCAACAAAGCAAAATTGGAAACCGTTGTAAGTGCAACAACTTATTTTCCATCGTTAGCAGCCCACTTCTTTTGTTGTTCCTCAGTTAAATATTTAGTTACCCATTTTTTATATTCTTCATTAGTTGGCCAGTCAAAATTAATTACCTCATTTACTTTAGCATTATAAGGTGTAGAGTTAACTGCTACCTAATTTGCATCTCTTTCGAAAGATTCCAAAAAAGAGCTAGTGCTAATGATTTTATCCATACAACTCACCAACAAATCATAATTTGAGTCATCACAAATTAAATTAATTTGGTCGTTTATGACCTCATTTTCTTGATCTTTCCACTACTAGAGTTACCTGATATTCCCCTGATCATCAATTATATCAGGTAACAATGTGTTACCCCAATCATCAAAATTCTTCACCAATTCCCTGATCCTCCTACTCAAGTCATCTGGTAAGGTCTAAAAACCTTGCAATGATTTTACTAACACATGATCATGCTTTAATGATTGGGGCCTATTATTTGTATCAAACCTTGAGGCTATATACATTATACCCAAATCACTGGCCCTAGGGATCCAATTTTCAATTAGTGGTATCACTACCTCCTGGTGCATATCTATATTCTTTATTGCATCAAATAATAAAGAATATAAAGAATGTATAGATGATAATATATTATCAACCTTTTCATTTAAGTGCCTCAAGACAGTAGTGACAATCTCCTTTTGGTTTGAAAGAGATCCCTCCTCACTTACCTTTAATGATGCATGTAATTCTTCAATTTTTTGCATGAGCTGCTTCTTTGTAGGGTTGACAAATCACGCTGTTTCTTCATCAATTTTTCCTAAAGGAGGGGTGAGGGAGGGATTCTGACTAGGAGACCCTAGTGTGGAAAAAATTGGAGAAATAGGAGGCATTGACCCTGATGTGGAAGGTAATGAATTATTTCCTGGAGCACTTTATGTCTCCCCAATCTATTTATACCTTAACCTATCCACCTTAGTCTGCAACTCAACATTCTTTTGTTGCATTTTGTTATATTCCTCAATCAAAAGGTTATACTTCTCCATTAGGCTCTTCTTTTTAGCCTCTCTCTTTTAGCAGTCTTTTGGGCCAATTTGGCCACATTTACAGTTAGATTATTGGCCTCAGCGGTTGAGGTCTTTGAAGCTCTTTTTATTATTAACCCTCCTCTAAAATTTGGGTTAATATTTGTAACATCTGGCTTTCTCCCTTGTGGGGAAAATTCCCAAATTTCCAAAGTCTCATACTCTTGATTGAAGGAAGACTCTTGTAGTGTTTCCTTGACCTCTTCTTCAAAGTCTTGCAAGGGATGCTTGGACTTTAGAATAACATTAAATGCTACAACATCTACAATGTCCCATTCAGGCAGAATCAATACACCAACTCGAGTCACTAGTTTTCTTCCTTCCTCTGGAGTAATGTTCTTGAATTATTCCATTAATTCAGCTTTGGCTTCCTCATCATTCTCTTTGTTTGACCTGTCAAGTCTCAACTCTCTCCTCTTTTACATTTATCTTGATATTCCTCAAATTTCATCCTCCATACCAATTGCAAGAAGATGAGAGTTTTTATAAATGCATCATCATCAAGAAACTCCTTACATGCCTCCATTCTTGCATCTTGTACACATTTTCCTTTCATATCCAAATCAGATAAAACCAATTCAGCTGACCTAGGAGGGGAAGGCATACCAATCTACATATCTTGATCAGTAACAACAATCTCATCAATCACATCCTCTGGTGGTTGATCAGTCCTTTTCCTCTTAGGGCTTTGTTTAGATGGTGGTGATGAAGGAATATCTTCTAGTGATGATTCCAAATCAATAATCTTAATTTCCCTAGGTGTTTTGAGCTTTGGACTTGTCTATGTAGGCAATTTCATTATTTTCTTACCTCTTATGTCCACTTCTTCATCACTACCACCATCATTTTTCCTCCTATAAATGGGCCACATTTCTATAGGCTGGTATGTTGGCCTTATTTCCATTGGCCTAGCACCTTGTTCCTACACACCCAAACTCAATTCCAAGTTTATCTTATTGGTCCTCAAGGTGCCTATAATGTCTTTGAAGTTCTCCATCAAAAAATCAATTTTCTTATGATGTGGACTAAACTCCAACAATGGATCATACGTTGGATCCATTTTGTGCATAATATCTAATAGCTTATCATAAGCTATCCATTTCTCCTTGTTCAACTCCTTCCTATTTAGATCAAATTTGTTTCTAATCATGTCCTCAAGAAAGTTGAACCCATGCACAAACTTTCCACCCTTTATTCTCTATCTGAAAAGGGAAAATAAGCCCTTAGGATCATGTTTCCTCTTTGGACCACACCTTAAGTGGTGATCACCAAAGAATTTTCCAAAGTGTACCCATCCTCCCTTTGAAAATACAAAATCAAATACCATTGTATAATATTGGAAAAAGGTTCCTTTACCCCTCCCAGTGAGGTTATCTTCATGGATACAACCCATTTTCCACATAACCTCTACAAATCCCACTCTTGGTGGCACATTGTATGGTAATATATGGGGGGTTCCTTGAAAACAATATACCCTCAAAACAATGTTGACTGGGTATGGAATAATGTCACCCCAGTTATGGTAGACTTTTAATTCTGGCCTCCTTCCCTTCGGTTTGAGGAAATAATGCAATTCCTCAAGGATCTTGGGTACATTCACCATTAGTCTGTCCCTCAATCTAATAGAAAAGAAATTATCAAATTACACATAACTGGTGCCTTCTTTATTACACGATAAGTCTGTAGTCCATATCTATACAGGCAATCTTTTTCCATCAACAAATTTCCTTAATTCCATTTTCTCAGAAAAGAAGTCAACATTCTTGTACAAGCACATATGCATCAACATAGAATACCAAAAGAATTGAGTTTATGTATCATTTTGTTGCAACTTTGATAGCCCTTCATGTATCCTTTTAGCCAAGGAGGCAAAATCATGTGTCACAGAGAAATTGGGGTGTTGTGTTTGCACCCCCATGAACATGTAGGCAATGGGCATCACTGTGCTAGGATTGAAACCTAAAATTTGGCACAATGAATAAAAAGTGGCCAAAAAATGATTTGCAAAGCAATTTACTCTAAATGGTTCTTGGTCACTAGGGCTAATATGAAATCTTGAACCCCCTGCCTTAGCCAGATGAGGTGGAAGCAACTTAGCTCTGAAAAGAGCCTTTAATTTTCCATATTCCTGCTTCATTTCCTCAAGATTGATAGGAACCAAGTATACAATTGGCTCACTCAAATCAAAAACTTGTTGGACCTCTTTTCTGCTAATGCTCAATAGAACCCTTCCATCATTGTCCCTGATTACCCACATGATAGGGTCATATCTTCTAGCCACGACCCTAAGCAAATCTATATCAGGGAACACATTTGGCATAGCCAACTTCCCCATATCATACATCCAGCTATTTGAGAAGGGGTGAGGGAAATTCCTATGTCGATACCATATTATAAACATCTCCAAACCTATAAGAGGAATCCTAGCATTGGCTATATTTGAACAATTATATACCAATCCCTCCCCTAGGATTTTTCCTTGCATCAGAACCAACCCCTTCTTCCTATCATTTGTTGACAATGGAAATTGATCCAAGAAATCATCATATAGGTTCCTACTCAAATAATGAATTTGGCCATAGTATTGCTTCAGAGGACCCATCTTGGATAAACTAGGGCTTACTTACTATTTCACACTTCAAATAATTAAGACTAACCAGAAAATGAAATTACAAAATAAAACCCTGCAATTCCCCACAATTCAATCAACCTATAGCCCTAAAAAATTTATCAACAAGCCTAAAAACAAGCATACAATAAACCTTTTTTCAAATTCAAGTGCAAAATAACCAAGCGACAGAGAAATTAACTCATGGATTTTGTGTTTGCAGAAATCCCAATTATTTGTTGTAGAAACTTGCAACTTCACTTTTGGCTCTGAGACTGCTTTGCAAAATAATGGAATGCTTTGTGATACAATAAAAGAAAAAGAAATATTTTTATTTTGATCAAATCATGCTAGAAAGTGTCTCATCTTCCATTAAAGCTTACTCATGCGTTGCACGAATGGCTCCAATTGTATTTTATGTTGATTTACATATTAGTCATTGATATGTCAGTTTGATCAAATCATCGAACGACTACCTTCAAAAAAAGCTAGCACAATCACCAACATGGCAATAAAGGGCGCACCATACCATATGTTTCCAAGGAAATCCATGTGGCGGTCGCCCGTGATATTGCAATCAGTAAAGCCCTTGCAACTTCCGATCACGTGATAGCGGGCAACCATAGTTCCTGATCATCGGTGATCTTGTTCCTTCAAAAGAGTCACTAGCTTTATCATTAACCATCTAGGAGCTTTCCCACTGATATTATAACATCTCCATAGATTTGAAACACGTGCATCTAAAGAACACTTTAGTAAGCCATTGCATAACATATTAAAGTCGGATTAATTTACCAAGGTATTTCCCTTATTCCTTTGGCTTTACCAAATAAGATACGTGGTGGTTTCCCATGATATCATGATCAATAAAAACCTTGTGATTACTAATCATGTGATGGTGGGAAACCATTGAGATAAAAAAAAATTGATCAATGGTCACACAAACTCATCCCCTTCAACTTCATCAGATGAGACACGTGGCGCCCACCCGCAATATCGTGATTAGCCAAAGCAGTGTGGTGGGGTCATCATGGGATGGCAGGGAACAACTAATATCAAACAACAGTCGATCAATGGTCACACAAATTACCCTTTGCAAAATAAAACATTTATTAAAAGGAGGGGGACATCACTAGGTGGATGATAAATGATCAACATAAGTTGTTTTAAAATGATGAAACACAGGGCTAACCAAGACTTAGGGAAAAATAAAATCTCATGGAGGAAATAAAATATTAAGACCAAAGGGACCCAACCTTAGAGGAAATGATGGGGCATAAGATGTTTTAGATGTCCTCCAAAAGTAACAGTGAAATAGATCCCACCCAAGGCGTAATACAAACACTAGGATTTTACATGGAAACAAAGCTAAAACCCAAACCTTAGGATTTTCCCAAACACCATGAAAGACCAAAGACATAAGGCATGACAGGAAAGGAAAAAAAGGAACAAAATTTTATAGTTCCATCAAGAAGAGAGATAGAGGGAGTGAGTGGGTGAGAGAGAGACCTAAGAGAGGGAGACGTGGTAGGAGGGAGAGACTTAAGAGATAGAGTCATTGAGTGAGATATTTTGTTTAGCTTTAGTCTATCTAAGGTTTGAGATAGCAAGGAAGCCCTAGTTTACTCAAGATAGCACTGACAAAGAAACACTCTAGCTAGATTGATTATTTAAGTAGAAACCTATATGATGACTTCCTAGATCAATTTCCCTTGTCAACAAATGATAGGAAGAAGGGATTGGTTTTAATGTGAGGAAACACCCTAGGGGATGGATTAGTGTATAATTATTCCAACATAGCCTGATGGAGCTTCAATTTCTACTCCTTTTGTTCCTTTCTTGTCCTGTCTTATGTTACTGGTATTTTATGGTGTTGGGAAATCTTATGGTTATTTTGTCTTTAACTAAATCCCTCTATCTCTCTCCCCCTCTACCCTTAAACCCTAAACCCTACCCTTAACCCTTAACCCTCTCTCTCTCTCATGTCTCTCCCTCCTACCCCATCTCCCTCTTTCCTCTCCACTCTCAGGTCTCATCCACCACCCCCCCTCTCTTGGATTCTTCTCTCTCCTCTTATCTCCTCCCTCTGCACCCATAACCATCTGCTCTCTATCTCTCCCTCCCTCCTCTCTCCTCTCCTTCCATCATCTCCTTCCCTCTAACCCTCTTATCCACCTGTCTCCCCACCCTCTATGTCTCCATCCCTCCCTCTCCCTATCCACCCTCCACGGCTCTCCCTCCACTCCTCCGTCTCTCCACCCCCCCTTTTGTCTCTTGGTCCTCTCGTCCTCCCTATATCTCTCTTCCCTCAACCCTTCCATCCTAAACCCCTAACCCTTACCATCCCTTTACCCTCTATCCCTACTTTCCCCTCCCTCTCTCTCTTCCAATCCCTCCCTCTCTCTCTCTCTAAGTTATCTTCAATATCCTGTGCTTGTCTCTCCTCTCTTGGGGTCTCTCTCTCATTCACTCCTCCCTCTATCTATCCCCTTAACTAAACCTAAACCCTTCCGTCATCTCCTCTGCCTCCACTTCCTTTCTCTCCTTCCTCCCTCTCTCCCACTTCCTCTTTCCTGTCTCACTCCCTCCACTCTATCTCTCCCTCCACCCTTCCATCTACCATCCACCACCCTCCCTCTCTCTCCACTCCCTCCCTCTCTCTCCATTCCATACCACTCTCCACCATCTCTCTCCACTCCAGGTCTCCTCAACCTAAACCCCCGTTAACCTTACCCCACATAAACCCTCTACCCCTCCTCTACCTCTATGTACTCTATATATCTCTCTCTCCTCCCTCCTCTTTTCTCCATTTGAATCTCTCTATCTCTCTCCTGACCCACCCTGACCTGAGCCCTCCAGCCGCGCCGATACTGCCTGCCATCTCTCCTCCTCTCTCCACTCCCTCTGGTCCTCTCCCTCCTCTTTCTATGTCCTAAACCCCTGCCATTCCCTGGCTTCCCCTCCACCCTCCATCTCCTCCGTCTCCCTCCACCTCTCCTCTCTCCGGGTCTCTCTCTCTTTCCTCCATATCTTTATTTCCCTGTTTCCCTTCCCCCTCACTCTATCTCTCTCCTCCCTCCCTCTCTCATCAAGATCTCATCTATCTCCCTCTACCCTTGCTAAATGCTCTCTCCCCATCTGCCTCTCTCTCTCTCCTCTCTCCCTCCTGCCCCTCTCTCTTCTTGGATTCTCTCTATCTCTCACTCACTTCCATTCTATATATCCCTCACTCCACTCTCCCTAGGCCTGGTGTCTCTTGGCCCCTTAGGCTCTCCCTCCGGCCCCTATCTCCTGCCACCTCTCCTTGGGTCTCTCTCTTGTCCCTGCCAACCCTCCCTCTCCGGTCCTCCTTCCTCTCTCTCTCAGTCTCTCCCTCCCTTCCTCTCTCTCTCTCTCTCTCTCATCTCTTCCCCTCTACTCTCTATCTCCATCTCTCCCTCTCCTTTGAATCCCCTCTCCCTCTGACCCTCTTTCTCCTTGTCTCTTTGAATCCTCTGTCCTCTCCACCCCCTTGACCATTGTCCACTCTACCCTTCCTTCCGGTCTCCCTCCTCCCCCCTCTCCTCATTCCTCTCCACCACACCCTCTCTCTCAGTTATCTCCCTCCCTCTCTATCTCCCCTACTCTCCTCTGGCTTCCACCCTACCCTCTCCTTCCTCCATTCCTCCACCCCCCCTCCATATCCCTCACCCCTTCCTCCTTCCCTCCTTCCACTCCCTCCTCTCATTGAATCTCTCTATCTCTCTTCCTTCCACCTCCACCTCTTCATCTCTCAGGTCTCTACCTTCCTACCCCCTCCCCCCTCCCTCGTCAGATCCTCTCCTCTCCACTGTCCCTCCCTCCCTTCCAACCTTCCACTCCCTCCCTCTATCTCTCCCTTCCCTCCTTCTCTCTCTCTGGTCTCTCACTAAATCCATCTCCCTCTCTCCAAACCCTCCTCCTTTTCTCTCCCTAGTCTCCCCTAAAACCCAAACCATCTCCTCTCTCAAATCTCTCTCCTCTCCTCTCCTCTATCTTTCTCTCCTCTGCCAACCCCTCCAAGACTCCTCTCTCTATGCTCCATCCTGTGGGCTCTGCCGCCCGGCCAAATACCCTGGCCCATGGAATCATCAGCGTCCAGATCTCCACTCCTGCCCTCTTCACTCTTCCGTCTCCTCTCTCCCCTTCCTTCTTTCCAGCTTTCCACAACCCTCTATCTCTTCCTCCCTCCCTCCCTCTCTCCATTCCCTCCCTACCCCCCTCTTGGTCTCTCACTCCTCACTCACTCTTCCCTCCCTCCCCCCTCCATGTCCATAACCCTCCACCCTCTATCTCTCCACCCTCTCCCTCCTCCAGCTCCTCCTCTCCACACCTTTAAAATCCCTCTATCTCCCTCTCCATTCCTCCTACCCCCTCCCTCTCCTCCCTCCCTTAACCCCTCTATCTTTCTCCCCTCTACCTATTAGTTTTTTTTACTGTAACTAGGTTGGTCTTCTAATTTACCTATAGAATTTCCAATTCCAATCAAGGGAAGCTTGAAGGACTTGGACCAACTAACAATAATTTTAAAGACTTCCTACACTTTGGGCTCTACAAGACCCGGGAGGGTGATCCCTTAATGCGTTTACAACCTTTGCACCATTATCATAAACAACATTAATAACAATAGATAATCTCATTTAATAGCTCAACATAATAGCATAATACTAAATAGAATTGGTTGTTCATCAGTAATATCAACTATTTGGAGCATGAGATAACTACAACACATTCCACAGTGCAAAATAGTCATTGATTTGCAATTTGCTGCAAGCGCTAGGTAAAGACAAACAAAATGTTGAACCATACAAATTACTATAACTTACATTAGTGCCATATATCCATTGAGGGAGTCAAATTCATAAACATCTAAGGGTTTATGACAGATTTAACACATAACATATAAGATCCTTGAGAACATTGCTTTACAGTTTCATCAACATGTATTCTAACCCAATACTACTTATCAAATCCTTATACATAACATATCCACCTACAATGCCCATTTAAGATGTTTTGAATGCTTTGTGATACCAAAAGAAAAAGAAAAGTTGCTTTATTTTGATCAAACCATGGTAGTAGATGTCATGGCCACCATTCAAGCTTACTCACGCATTGAACAAATGACTAATTTCATTTGATCTAGATTCAAATATTATCCATTGATCCTTCACCTTGGTCAGACCATTGGACAGCTACCTTCAAAGAAAACTGACAGAGTCTCCATCATGGAAATAAGGGGCCCACCATACTACTCATTTCCAAGAAGATGCATGTGGTGCTTGCCCATGATATCGCAATCAATAAAGACCTCTCAACTTTTGATCACGTGATGGCAGGAAATTGTGGATCTCAACCATCGACAATCCTATTCATTCAGCATAGTCGCTAGCCTTGTTATTAACCATCAAGCACCTTTCTACCAAGATTATAACACCTTCGTTTATTTAAAACATGTGCATCTTATAACTACTTTAGTAACCCATGACATAATGTATTAAAGACACATCAAATTATTTATCATTCCTTCAGCTTCACTGGATGAGACATGTGGTTCTCTCCTGTGATATCACAATCAACAAAGACAGTGTGGTGGGGTCATCACGGGATGTTGGGGAATGGATAAGATCACACGATGATTCATCTATGACCATGCAAACTTGTCCCTCTACAAAACAAAAACATTTATTATGGGAGAGGGCCCAATAGTCGTGCGGGGTCCAATAGTCATGTACTCAATCGTGATGATAATACCCAGTCTTACCACATATTTATACTATATATTGTAAATAAAGAAAAGACCAAATGTTGATAACAAATGGACCCATACTTGAACACATGAGAACCTCTAAATGTTATATGAAAAAAACATAAATGTATTCATGAAGAAGTGAAATGGGTATTTTTTATTTCAAATAAAATATCATAACTCTCCACTATAAGTATATCATTTAAAAAATAAAATGCTCATTTAAACAAGTATTGTTATCAGAGTGAAAAAATATTGTTCTTATGTGTACAACAATTGGGGTAGCAATGTACAAGCATTGGATAATTTTATATTAATAGTTTTTCCTATCACAAATATAAAAGGTGAGCACAATAAATAACA
>VDFB02195745.1:0-15902 GCA_007258455.2 Sequoia sempervirens | reverse complement strand
AAAATCTGAAGTTTGATATATGTGGGGGCCGAAATTCTTATACTAGGTTGATCTATTAAAGTCTTTAGGATTTGTCCTTTTCCTTAGTGAAATGTGAGGACTTGTGCCTTGTATTTTTGCTTTGAGATAGAATTGAAAATAATAAGGGTGCATAGGGAATGCTTTATGATCTAGGATTGATAATTTTTATCACTTAGGGTTTGTTTTCTCATAGGAAATCAATTATCCATTTAGGGTTCCTTGTTTTTTAATTGATTTTAGAGAAATCAATTAGAGATTGATGAGAAGATGATGTGTAATATTTTTATGATTTTGTGAGAAAATCAAATATTGTAATGGAGAGATAAGAAGGTTTTATTCTTTCGCAAAATATTTTTAATCTTTAATTGCAAAAGATAGACAAATTGTGAAAATCTGCAATCTTGTAAAGCGAAATCGTAAAGCAATCTTTTATAAATTGTTTTATGATTTCTTGCTATTTTTAGCAGATTTTTATTGACTTCTCTTGGTTGGATTTGAGTCTTATCTTGGAGAGATAAGGTGTTTTTTCGGCTTTTAAAGCAGATTCAACCTATTTTTAGAGGCTTGATAGGTTCATCATCAAAGCAGTATGCTTTTTTTTTGCTTTTATGTAGTTTTTGAGACAATTTGAAGCCTTTTTTCCTTGAACTTTTTTCTGAGCTCAGATTAGGGTTTCTTGAGAGTTATGCCTTTCAAAAGATTTAGTATTTTTAGCTCTCCTTAGTAGTTGAGTTCAATTTGAGTTTCTTGCTCTTAGCATTCTCAAGCTTGTAAACTAAGTGTACTCAGTTTAGACAATACTCTTTCAGTTTTAATAGAACAACATATTTCTCCTTATTTTTTTATCTCAAATTTTGTAGTGGAAATCTGATGTATTTGTGTTTTCAAACTTGAATCCTTATATGTCTTTCTATTGTAAACCTTGTTCAGAATTACATGTTTCAGGTTGCATGTTGTGTTTTTTTTCCAGATCTTCATGTAAATCATTGATGAAGTATGTGTTAGTGAGATTTGAGGATTATTGTGATAGAGAAACTGTCATGAGTGGTTAGGTCTGAATCTTCATAAGTTTGGTGAATCATCTGTTAGTCATAGGATTTATTTTCAAATTATTCCTTTATCCATTTTCCCAGAATAATTAGAATAATATTCATCATTCGATTAACCAACTCACTCTAGAGATTCCTTCTTCGTTTAGATCACCCACATTTGAAGAAGGTTTCCATGTTTTAGTAGGTTGCTGAATATTGCATTCAGTAGGGTGCAAATCTATGACAACAATAACCTGTTATACACAAAAGTCAAATTTTAGAGTTATGTCACCACTAAAAATAGAAGAAACGGAGCTTTGAAACCAAATCCACACACAACTCAATGTGGTATTCATACAAAGCCATACAAACAAACTAAACTTAGAACATTAGAATGGAAATGACTTCAAATTATGATGCAGAGCATGGATTGAGGGTATAAAGAATCTTTTTTTTGCCACCATAGTGAAAAGTTAGCACTTTCTTTCATCTTTTCATATTGGTTTGATGCTTTAAAAGATGCATTTATTATATTGAAAAATGCATTACCTTATTGAGCTTCTCTTTGTTTCGAGAATAGTTTAATATTCTCTACTTAACAGGGCCAACCACGTGATGGTGGAAGCTCATTTGGCCCCTCCCCCCCCTCACATCACTCTCAATTCCCTATAACCAATCATATAACATTAATCATTCATTCATCCATTAATAACATATAACATTCATTCATCCATTAATAACATATAACATTCATTCATTAAATATATAACATTCATTAATTCAATATAATTCACATCCATTCATTAACATATAATATTCATTCTTTCCGCCTTTTACATATTATCAAAAATATGGTTGTCATGATATGATTACAATCACTTTTTTTTTTGTTTCTCTTTTTTCAAAGCTAAAAAATCTGAAGTGGAGTATCATTTTCTAAATCATCTTCATCCCCTTTAGTTGTTTTTCCCTCTGCTTATGATCTTAATGTACACCTAGTCGTCTACTCATGATGTGGACGTCGTTGCAAGGGGGGATCTGCTGCAATAAGAAAGAAATGTTAAACTGACATGTTTTATTATTATTGTTACAAGTATTTCATTAATTAAAAGAACATTAGAGTGGTTCTCTTTACCTGATGGGTCCACATCATGTTCCTGAACTTTTGTTATAGACTCATGCTCAACATGTTGAACACCCTCTAAATCCTGATTTGCAGTTAAAACATGAAAGGTTACATTAATTAATACACCAATTGAAATTAAATATGTTTAAAAGAACATGAGAGTGGTCCTCTTTACCTAATGGGCCACATCATGTTCCTGATCATGCTCAACATGATCTAAATTTGAAACACGAAAGGTTACATTAATTAATACACCACCATACCTCAAATATGTTTAAAAAAGAACTTAGAGTGGTCCTCTTTTACCCCGATGGGGCCGCCATCATGTTCCTAATCTTCTTCTTAGTTTTTGATCATACTAAACACATGTTGATCATGCCCTTACATGCCTCTAAAGTACTGTGATGCACACCATGACCTTCATCTATAGGCTGTGCTCCACCCTCGCCAGGCTGCATTCCAATGTCATGTGTAGTATTATCATTGCTTGAATGTTTTTAAAAAATAGGAATGTAATTACTTTATGGTGGAAATTAATATTGAATAGATTGCACAAGTATTCAATCTTAAATAAACTTTAATGAGTTTACCTGTGTGTTGGATGCAGTGGAAGATTGTGTTTTCCCAGTCAAGACTCTTAGGCATTTAACCACAACTACATTAATTAATACACTAATTGAAATTAAATATGTTTAAAAGAACATGAAAGTGGTCCTCTTTACCTGATGGGGCCACATCATGTTCCTAATCATGCTCAACATGTTGATCACGTTCTACATGCCCTAAAATTGAAACATGAAAGGTTACATTAATTAACATACCAATTGAAATTAAATATGTTTAAAAGAACTTTAGAGTGGTCCTCTTTACCTGATGGGGCCACATCATGTTCCTAATCTTCTCTAGCTTGATCATGCTCAACAAGTTGATCATGCTCTACATGCTCTAAAGTACCAGGATGCACACCATGACCTTCATATGTAGGTTGTGCTCCACCCTCGCCAAGCTGCATTCCAATGTCATGTGTAGTATTATCATTGCTTGAATGTTTAAAAAAAATAAGCATGTAATTACTTTATGGTGGAAATTAATATTGAATAGATTGCACAAGTATTCAATTTTAAATAAACTTTATTGAGTTTATTTACCTGCATGTTGGATGCAGTGGAAGATTGTGTTTTCCTAGTCAAGACTCTCAGGAATTTAACCACAGCTCCATAGCCTTGCTGGAAGGAAATCTTCAGGTCATCTTCTGTGGGAACTCTGTTGAATTCAAAGCCCTACATTTTTGCATAAAATCATGAATTTTGCTTCTTTGGTGTGATAAAACCAAAATTGTTTTCAATTTATTATTTGCATACAATATTTCATTTATTGATACTTACAATTCATGCAGCTGATTTCATATAACCACCAGAGCCAAGTTTGTGTTGCTCATGTTTTTCTAGTCTTTCCTTTCTTTCCTTCAATGTGTCGGGAAGCCTATGAAATTTTTGAAATATGTTAGATTATGTAAAAAGAAAGAGTAATCAGAATATAATTACATTGTTGATAGTATCACATACCTTCCTTGGCTCGATGGAGTCTTTCCTTTTTTTCTTTTTAGCCTTCTCCTTTCCATCCAACACTAGGTCCTTCCACTCCCTCTTTGGAATCATGGGGGGACACTCGTACTTTTTGTTCTTCTCTAAATGTAACCTATATTGGTTCCTAGCATACTTCAGATAGGTAACAAATTTCTTAAGGACCTTGGTTTGGTTGAATGTTTTATCACCAAAGAGAACAACTAAATGATTAATGAGCTCATCTTTTAAATCTTAATTTTGTGCATTCCACCATGTACGTATGGTGGACCCAAATATCTCCAATGTAATATCACTTAGATGTTTATAAAAAACATCATTTCATGCAAAATGATAATGGAATCAATAGTCTGAAAAGAGCGATCAATAAGTAAATTTCAATTGGATTATATATAATAATAATTAAAACATTTTAAAGTACCTGCGACCTTCTCTATCTTTATGGGAACAAAATCCTCGATCACTGCAAATGTGACCAAAATTTTTCCCGTACTAGTAATACGGGAAGATCCAAGAAATTCTACTAAAATATCACCAGTACTAGTGGCCTCTACATCCCCAGGTACATGTCCCGATACATGTTCTAGCATGTGTTCGCTACCAGAGGGTGCACTAACAAATGCCTGCATGGTATGGGTTTCTGACATTTCAAACAATAATATAGGTATGGATGATGGGGTCAGATGATGTGATGTATGCGCAAGAAGATCAGGATGGACACTTGTACCAACCCCTACTCCTTGGGAAACACTTGCAATACCCTAATCATGGCCAGGAGCATCATGAGGATGCAAAAAATCCTATAAAAACAACACATATTTTAGTTCATGACATAAAAGAGTACAAAATATAAAACCATGAATGAACTCATGTTATAATTAAAGACCTCATGACAACTTACTTGCAATTTTTATGATCTCTTAGTTAATATTTTAACCCTCTCTCTTATCTCATCTATTTGAGGCACTATCAATAACAACTTAAGGATTTCTTCATTGCATTTTTTTCGGTCTTCCTTATCATATCAAGAGGGTTTGTTGAATAAGTGATGTCTTCATTACATGATATTGATTGCACCTCCCTATGGATGCTCTCATCTACTGCTGGTGTCTTTCACTGATCAATCGACTATAACAAGAATATTAAAAATATTATCAAAATTAACCCAATAAACTTATGAAAACAACATAATAATAAAAAAAATTGCTCGTACCTAATTTGTACAATTACAATGAGGTAAACCTATTAGGTAGAAGCACCTCTAAGATACATCACAATCTATGTTATGGGTTGGAGCCTTCTCCATACGATCAATGTCCCACTGTGAAAAAAATTAAATATAAAAAAACATTACTGAAATGAAACCAATAGACTTACGAGAAAAAAACATATGAATAAAATGGTATATAATTGGAGTCATTAATTGGAGGTTGGGTAAAATGGTACATAGTATGTACCACCCCCATAGTAACTGTGTTTGTAACTAAGTGATTCAAATTGTAATTGATTAGCAACTCTTCCCCTACAATTATTGATTTTATCGCACATACGAATACACGATTTCCCTCGCACGCCTCTAATATGCAATTGGGTTGCTTATTTATTGACCCAGGTCATGTAATATTTATAAACCCTACAATATTCCCTGATGTTTTTGGCCTTCCATCAATGTACATAGCTACTCCTTTATTTTGATCCTTATCTTTAAGCTGTATATAATTTGCTAACAGTGCATACCTACGCATACTTCGTGTATATCGAACTAGTTGCATCCAATCTCTGTAACTGTAACAGGGTTTGACATACTCCATCAATTCAGTAACTTTGTTGTAATAGACCTTTATGTTGTCCATGCAAAATAGGCCCAAACCATGTAATGACGATGGTGCTATGCGATATATCCTCTCATTGACAAAAAAATCAGTGTTTATTGGAGGAAGTTCCTTGGGTACCCATTGTTTCTTTAGATGTTTTTGCCTCAAGGGAACCTCGACATTTCCTATTCTCTCATCATCATAAGAACATGACCACTCTTTAGCAAGAAAAAAATCCATGTGTTTACAAAATTTTCTTCTAATCTTTTGACCTCTAGTTGATCTCCCTCTTATAGACATACTACATGTCTCGCTTTCCTCTTCTCTTCCTGAATTTCCCTTGCTCGAGGAAGATAGATCTGAAAAATACCTATTTGGTGGTACCTACACTCATAAGGATGTTGGATGAAATTATTTCATGGTGATGTGATCCTAAGGTGACATTATGATTAATCTATCATTTCATCGCTAGAATTTCACAGGTTATAAGGTAATCAAGTCTTGATAGATTGCAAGTTATTGTTACTACCGTCCAAATGTGTCCATCACAAATCAAATCTACTTAATGTTTTAACTCCCAAACTTTGTAACAAGTGTTAAATGTGACTATGGTCCACCAGTTACACAACCAAGGCATCAAATGCATTCTCTAATTTTAATCAAAGGAATTTTTCTCTTCATTCAAGTAAATAAACTTGAAGGGAAACACAACCAAGTGGTTTATTGGACACCTAAATGACTAAAAATAGCAGAAAATTTACATTTAATTTCCATATATCTAAGTGGTTAACGGGGAGAGAGTGTGTACTAGGCCTGGTTAAGTCATCATAAGTTTATGCTTTGGCAATAATTTTTTTTAAAGTCATCTTAAATCTTCATATGTCTAATTGCTTGGAGACTTTTGGTATGTTTTAAGGTAGGATTATTGATGAAAGATCCCAAAGAGCCTTTCTCCATGGTATTCAGGTACATATAGCAACAGTCTTCTTTTATATGTTTGGACATGATTTAAAGAACTTAGCTAGGAATTATTCATTTAACCTAAGGTTTTCTCATAATTCCATCATTGGAAAAGTATGATCAAAATTTTCTATTATGAAGAATTGGTCTATGTGCCTCTAGTAATCACTATAAATTTTTGTAAGGATAAAATGACTAATTGCATCAGGTAGGAGAGAATCAACTTTGATTTCTTCGAAGATTATATTCCTCTATTCATAATTTTTAAGGGTTGTGTGTGGAGGAGGTTATCACTACCAAGAAGGGAGGAGACCTTTCCTTGTGATGGAACTTCAAAATTTTATCTTTGTGTTCCATTTTTATCTTGCCTTATGTCTCTGGTCATCTATGGTGTTTGGGAAAAGCCTAAGGTTGGGGTTTTACCTTTGTCTTCATGTAAAACTCTAGTGTTTATCTTATGTCTTGGGTGGGATCTTTTGGGTCGTTAATTTTTGGAATATCACAAGGCAGTTCAATTGGCTTGTGACACATGTGCTTTCTGGCCTGATGCTTGTTTACTCCTTTTTCTATAAGAAGGATTTCAAGGCCAGAAGTACGGGTTAGAAAGTTAGATATTTTTGGTCAAGTCTAGATGAAGTTGCAGAGAAAATTGTAAAGTCTGATGGTTTTAGGGAAAATGCAATTTAGGTTTTGAGTCATTCTGTAGTAGGTTTTGAATTCATGGGGATTTGATGTTTTATGATAGTATTGGCATTTTAATTGATATGATTAATTCAAACTCATGTCTCTGCATTGTACAAGCATATCTAAATTTTGAATAAAATGATTGAGGGTTGTTTCGTTCATCTCACTATTGTGGTGTGTATGATTATTGTTTTAACTTTAACTCAAGGAATTAAATAAAATGTTTGAATGGGATTGTAGGTGGATATGTTTTGTATAAGGATTTGATAAGTAGTATTGGGTTAGAATACATATTGATGAGCTTGTAAAGCAATGTTATCAAGGATATTATATGTTATGTGTTAAATCTATCATAAACCATTAGATGCTTATAAATTTGAATCCTCCAATGGATATATGGCACTGATCTAAGTTGTACTTATTTGTATGGTTCAATATTTGTTTTCCTTTACCTAGAGCTTGCTACAAAATGCAAGTCAATGAATATCTTATACTGTGAAATTTTGTTGTAGTTATCTCATGCTCCAAATAGTTGATATTATTGATAAACAACCAATTCTATTCAATATTATCCTATTATGTTGAGCTATTAAATGAGATTATTTATTGTTGTTAATGTTGTTTACGATGATGGTGTAGAGGTTGTAAAAAAATTAAGGGATCACCCTCCTAGGTCTTGTAGAGCCCAAAGTGTAGGAGGTCTTTAAAATCCTCATTAGTTGGTCTAGGTCCTTCGAGCTGCCCTTTATTGGAATTGGAAATTCCATAGGTAGATTAGAAGATCAACTTGCTTACCATAAAAAAAACCAACACCTTGCATATGTTTGTGGTGGACATATTAAAGAAGAATTGTATGCCTCTATTTCCATTCATTAGATCTACCTTAGCCTAGCATATACTTGGGCTAATTCTACAATTGCTTCAAACTCATGCGATGAAGGCTATGTGTGATGAAATCCTAGACCTCAACCAAGATGTGGGTAGATTATGGGAGTTTTTCCAAGACTTGAGGCTGGTCGATAAAAATGTGAAAGACAGCTATTTTATTTTTTCTGTCTTATCTTATACCATTTTACGAGAATGGGGGTGCCGATGTGTGAGAAGATCTTTGGAAACTAGGCATGAAAATTGAAGGTTAAAGAGAATGGGGGTGCCAAACTTACAGTACTCATTTCCCCTTGGTCATCAATTTTTCCTAAGTTCCCTCAACCTCATCCTCAGTGCTGGTATTGACATTGCTTTCACTCCTCCAAACTCTTCCTCGATGAAGATATTGACCTTGTTTTCACTCCTCCAAACTCTTCCTCAGCATCGGTATTGACCTTGTTTTAACTCCAAAAGCTTCCTTGGCGTTGGCATTGACCTTGTTTTCACTATTCCAAACACTTCCTCAACGCTGGTATTGACCTTTCACTTCTCCAATTTGATGAGCTACAACTTGGTTTCGTTAGGTTTTACAATATGTTAATTAAATTGAAAATATTGGCACCATTTAGCTAGGTTTTAATATTCTACAATATAGTTAAGTATATATTAGCTATATTTTACATAATAAATAATATAATTATTCAACTTATTATAAATATATATTATATTCTTTAAAAAAATTATTAAATACATATAAATTATTATTATTAATAATTAATAATAAGTATATTTTTATATAATACAAAATATAATTAATATAATATATATTTAATATAATAGTAATATATATTAATATGAGAGAGAGAAACTAAATTTTGAATGGTTGTTTCATGTCAACAATCCAAGGATGGCATGTGTCCTTGGGGAGTTATGCTCAAGGTAGGATGCCATTTGTTTAAAGATATGATAATTCTCCTTTAAGACCTCTTCAATGTACCATTGCACACTTAAGGAGACAAAGATAAATATAGGGTAGAAAATATAGAGAGAGGAAGATAATTACAAACACACAAATAGAAAGGGAGGCAAAGAGATAGAGAGATGTAGAGAGATAAAGAGATAAGGATGAATAGATAGAGATATAGGGAGGGTGATTGATATCTCTCCCTGTTGCTCTCTATATCTCTATATCTCCCACTATCTATGTCACTCCCTCTTCCCCCCTCTATCTATTGAGCTATCTCTCCCTCTCCCCCCTTTCTCTCTCATTCACTCCTTCTCTCCCTCCATCTCTCCTACTCTATATCTCTATCTATATTTATATTTTTATCTCCCTCTCACTCCTCTCTCTATCTCTTTCTATCTATATCCCTTTCTCTCCCTCCCCCTCTCTATCTCTCACCATCTCTCCCTCCCTATCCCTCCTATCCATCAACTCTCTATATCCACCTCTCTTCCTTTCTCCTCCCATATATCTCTATCTCTCTTTCTCTTCCCATATATCTCTATACCTCTCTCTCTTTCTCTCCCCATCTATCTCTATCTCCCCATATATTAACTAAGAAGCCATGCAAGCATACAATAGTATATGTTGGTAAAACTATAATAGTGTTTTATTAAACTATAAGTAACACTTATCTTTCTAATGTCAAGAATTCTTATAAAAATAGTGTTTTATTAAACTATAAGTAGATTATTGTCACCACTCTTCATTCAACATGAAATGCCAAATGTAGCAATTTTTTTGTTGCTTTTGTCAAGTTTCATTAACCAAGCTATTTACTGGGTTGAATAAAGTTTTATTATGACCCTTCATCTCTTTAAAATAATTAGACAATATTAGCGAGATCAGGAAGGGGAGAAAACTAAACTCCTTAAAAATAGGGGTAGTTGTGGCTTTGTTCATTTTCTTTGTATACTATATACTTAGTTCCTCTAGGATAAATAAGTCACTTTAGATCATTTTCTTATTTGTGTATCCTAACTAATATAGAGTAAGATTTTTCATTTTAATTGACTACTACATAATAGTTTATGTGTTGAAAGAATTATTTCCATTCTTTGTAGTTTATACATTGGAATAAAAATCATATTTAATTTCATGCCAATATACATCTTTCATAAAGATATTTGTTTGAAATAGGTGCTTCATAACCCATCTAATCAAATCATAATTAACCTATCATAAAGGAAATAGGAATTTTCTAAAGAAAAGAACACTTGACCCAATCATAAGTTTATGGCCTTCGAAGAAAGGAGTGATCCACCTTAGCAATAAAAACTACCTAATTTAGACCTGGGTATGTGCAGGATCATGATGGGCCAAAAAGTGGCAACATGAAAAAAATAGTGTTTTGAACTCACCAAAAAATATGAAAAATCCCAAGTTGACTTTTTTTTTGGGTTGGGTGTCAGTACATTGCTCCATAGCAATGCCCAAGCCAAAGTACTACAAATCAGATATCTGATTTGTTTTAGATATCCAATTCATGTCTAATATCTAATTTTAGAAACATTTTAAAATGTAATATTTTGGTGCTAGATATCTGATTTTTTCACATATATACCCAGGAGTAATTATGAGGTGGAGGGTGGGAAAGAGAGAGAGAGAGAGAGGGAGAGAGAGGGAAAGGGAGAGAGAGAGAGCAAGAGAGTGAGAGACAAAGAGAGGGGGAGAGAGAATTAGGAGGCGGAAGGGAGAAATAGAGATAGAGAGAGAGGGGAAAGGGAGAGGAAAAATGAGAGAGAGAAAGGGGGAAAGGGAGAGAGAGATATATATAGAGAAAGAATTAGGAGGGGGAAGGGAGAGGGGAAGAGGGAAAGAAGGGGAGAGGTAGAGAGAGAGAGAATTAGGAGGAGAGGGAAGAGTGTTGAGGGTAGAGGATAGAAGGTTTTAGGGTTTATGGTTGAGGGGTAGGAGGGAGAGAGAGGGAGGGAGGTGAGAGAGATAAAGGAGGGTTTAGGGTTAAGGGGAGAGAGATAGAGGGAGTGAGTTAGTGAGAGAGAGACCTAAGAGAGGGAGAGGGGGTAAGATATTGAATATAATTGAGAGAGAGAGAGGGAGGGAGTGGGAGAGAGATAGAGGGAGGGAGGGTTAAGGGTAGAGGGTAGATGGTTTAAGGGTAGGGTGGAGAGGGGAGAGAGATAGAGGGAGAGTGAGTGAGAGAAAGACCTAAGAGAGGGAGAAGGGGTAGGAGGGCGAGAATTGAGATAGAGTGAGTGAGTGAGTGAGAGAGATACCTAGAGAGGGAGTGGTGCTAGGAGGGAGAGACTTGAGATAGAGAGAGAGAGATAAGAGGGTTAAGGGTAAAGGGTTTAGTGTTTAGGGTTTAGGGTTAAGGGGAGAGAGATAGAGGGGGTGAGTGAGTGAGAGAGAGACCTAAGAGAGGGAGAGGGGGTAGGATATTGAACATACTTATGGAGAGAGGGGAGGCATGGGGAGAGAGATAGGAGGTAGGGAGGGCTAATAGTAGAGGGCAGGATTAAGGGTTTAAGGTTTAAGGGTTATGGCTCTTTGGTTTTGGGTTAAGGCAGAAGGAAGCATAGAGGGCGAGCGAGTCAGAGAGATACCTAAGAGAGGGAGAGAGGTGTAGGAGGAGAGGAACTGAGATAGGATCGAAAGTGGAGTGAGAGAGAGAGAGACCTAAGAGAGGGAGTGGTGCTAGGAGGGAGAGACTTAATAGAGAGAGGGAGGGAGTGGGAGAGACATAGAGGGAGTAGGGTTTAAGGGTGAAGGGTTTAGGGTTATGGGTAGAGGGGAGAGAGATAGAGGGATTTAGTGAGAGAGAGAGGGAGGGAGTGGGGGAGAGATAGAGATTAGAGGGTTAAGGGTAGAGGGTAGAAGGTAGAGGGGAGGGAGATAAGACGAGAGAGAGAGAGAGAGAGAGAGAGAGAGGGGGAGGAAGGTGAGACTTGAGAGAGAGAGGGAAAGAGGGAGGGGGAGAGAGATAAGGGTAGAGGGTTAAATGTAGAGGGTAGAGGGTTTAAAGGTTTAGAGTTTAAGGGTTAAGGGTTTAGGGTTTAGGGTAGAGGGGAGAGAGATAGAGGGAGTGATAGAGAGAGAGATACATGAGAGAGGGAGAGGGGTAGGAGGGAGAGACTTGAGAGAGAGAGAGGGTAGAGGGTTTAAGGGTTAATGGTTTAGGGTTTAGGGTTATGGGTAGTGATGGAAATTCGAAGTTTTGTTCTTTGTATTCTTATTTATCATGCATTGTGTCCATGGTCATCTATGGTGTTTGGGAAAAGCATAAGGTTGGGGTTTTACCTTCATCTTCATGTAGAACCCTAGTGTTCATCTTACACCTTGGATGGGATCTATTTGGCCGTTAATTCTTGGGAAGGTTTTAAAACAACTTAAGCCCCATCGCTTCGTCTAGGTTGGGTCCCTTTTTGTTTTATCGTTTTATTTCCTTCACTTGAATTTATTTTTCCTAATTCTTTTTTCGGTCCCATGTTCCCTCATTAGAACAAATTATGTCATTGTTTTTCTTCAGCCTAGTAATGTCCCCTTATTCCTTTAGGGGGAGGGCCCAATAGTCGTGGAGGCTAACTTTCTCAGCATGTAGCAATTGACTAGAATATCATAGAACCTTTGTTTTTTTTTTGAAATGTAGACTGGTTTCTTATTTATCTATAACTAAGGTTTGGAGGTGTGACTCATCATGCAACTCACCACATCGGAAGATATTTTTAGAAGTGTCTAAAATTTGAATTTTTAAAGGTTCGACCAAAACTTAATCATAGAACCCCCAATAGTTGAACAAAAAAATATCGTTTGTTTCTTGTAGAATATCATATTTTTATTTAAATTAAAATTAATATACAACCTAAGTGGACTAAATACTTATTGATAACCATAAATCTTTGATATCTCTACCTTTTATATTCAACACATATGGACTAATAGTTGAACAAAAAAATCTATTTGTTGTTATAAAAACAACACATAATTATTTAAAATACAACTTATATTCAACAAAAATGGACCAATAGTTGAACACTAAAACTTTTTGAAAATCCTTCACATTTAATGGGAAAATACATGTTATTTATTGTGCTCACCTTTTATATTTGTGATAGGAAAAACTATTAATATAAAATTATCCAATGCTTGTACATTGCTACCCCAATTGTTGTACACATAAGAACAATATTTTTTCACTCTGATAACAATACTTGTTTAAATGAGCATTTTATTTTTTAAATGATATACTTATAGTGGAGAGTTATGATATTTTATTTGAAATAAAAAATACCCATTTCACTTCTTCATGAATACATTTATGTTTTTTTCATATAACATTTAGAGGTTCTCATGTGTTCAAGTATGGGTCCATTTGTTATCAACATTTGGTCTTTTCTTTATTTACAATATATAGTATAAATATGTGGTAAGACTGGGTATTATCATCACGATTGAGTACATGACTATTGGACCCCGCACGACTATTGGGCCCTCTCCCATAATAAATGTTTTTGTTTTGTAGAGGGACAAGTTTGCATGGTCATAGATGAATCATCGTGTGATCTTATCCATTCCCCAACATCCCGTGATGACCCCACCACACTGTCTTTGTTGATTGTGATATCACAGGAGAGAACCACATGTCTCATCCAGTGAAGCTGAAGGAATGATAAATAATTTGATGTGTCTTTAATACATTATGTCATGGGTTACTAAAGTAGTTATAAGATGCACATGTTTTAAATAAACGAAGGTGTTATAATCTTGGTAGAAAGGTGCTTGATGGTTAATAACAAGGCTAGCGACTATGCTGAATGAATAGGATTGTCGATGGTTGAGATCCACAATTTCCTGCCATCACGTGATCAAAAGTTGAGAGGTCTTTATTGATTGCGATATCATGGGCAAGCACCACATGCATCTTCTTGGAAATGAGTAGTATGGTGGGCCCCTTATTTCCATGATGGAGACTCTGTCAGTTTTCTTTGAAGGTAGCTGTCCAATGGTCTGACCAAGGTGAAGGATCAATGGATAATATTTGAATCTAGATCAAATGAAATTAGTCATTTGTTCAATGCGTGAGTAAGCTTGAATGGTGGCCATGACATCTACTACCATGGTTTGATCAAAATAAAGCAACTTTTCTTTTTCTTTTGGTATCACAAAGCATTCAAAACATCTTAAATGGGCATTGTAGGTGGATATGTTATGTATAAGGATTTGATAAGTAGTATTGGGTTAGAATACATGTTGATGAAACTGTAAAGCAATGTTCTCAAGGATCTTATATGTTATGTGTTAAATCTGTCATAAACCCTTAGATGTTTATGAATTTGACTCCCTCAATGGATATATGGCACTAATGTAAGTTATAGTAATTTGTATGGTTCAACATTTTGTTTGTCTTTACCTAGCGCTTGCAGCAAATTGCAAATCAATGACTATTTTGCACTGTGGAATGTGTTGTAGTTATCTCATGCTCCAAATAGTTGATATTACTGATGAACAACCAATTCTATTTAGTATTATGCTATTATGTTGAGCTATTAAATGAGATTATCTATTGTTATTAATGTTGTTTATGATAATGGTGCAAAGGTTGTAAACGCATTAAGGGATCACCCTCCCGGGTCTTGTAGAGCCCAAAGTGTAGGAAGTCTTTAAAATTATTGTTAGTTGGTCCAAGTCCTTCAAGCTTCCCTTGATTGGAATTGGAAATTCTATAGGTAAATTAGAAGACCAACCTAGTTACAGTAAAAAAAACTAATAGGTAGAGGGGAGAAAGATAGAGGGATTTAGTGAGAGAGAGCTAAGGAGGGAGTGGGAGAGAGATAGAGGGTAGAGGGTTAAGGGTAGAGGGGAGGGAGACAAGAGTGAGTGAGTGAGTGAGAGACTCAAGATAGGGAGAGGGGGTAGGAGGGAAAGAATTGAGAGAGAGGGAGGGAGGGAGGGAGTGGAAGAGAGATAGAGGGTAGAGGGTTTAAGGTTGTAGAGTTTAATGGTTAAGGGTTTAGGGTTTAGGGTTAAAGGTAGAGGGGAGAGAGAGAGGGAGTGAGTGAGAGAGAGACTTGAGAGAGGGAGAGGGGGTAGGAGGGAGATTCTTGACAGAGAGAGAGAGGAAGGGAGTGGGAGAGAGATAGAGGGTAGAGGATTTAAGGATTTAAGGGTTAAGGGTAGATGGCTAAGGGTAGAGTCGATAGACTTAAGATTGAGTGAGAGAGAGAGGGAGAGAGGGAGGGAGGGGCTACTAGGAGAGAGATAGAGGGAAGAGGGTTTAAGGGTTTCGAGTTTAAGGGTTAAGGGTTTAAGTTTTAGGGTTAAGGGTAGAGGGGAGAGAGAAAGATAGAGTGAGTGAGAGAGAGAGACTTGAGAGAGGGAGATGGGGTAGGAGGGAGAGACTCTAGAGAGAGAGACAAAGGGTAGAGGGTTTAAGGGTTAAGGGTTTAGGGTTATGGGTAGAGGGATTTAGTGAGAGAGGGAGGGAGGGAGTGGGAGAGAGATAGAGAGTAGAGGGTTAAGGGTAGAGGGTAGAAGGTAGAGGGTTAAGGGTAGAGGGGAGGGAGATAATAGTGACTAAGGGAGAGAGAGAGAGACTTGACAGAGGGAGAGGGGGTAGGAACGAGAGACTTGAGAGAGAGAGAGGGTAGAGTGTTTAAGGGTTTAGGGTTATGGGTAGAAGGAAGAGAGATAGAGAGATTCAATGAGAGAGAGAGGGAGGGAGTGGGATAGAGATAGAGAGTAGAGGGTAGAAGGTAGAGGTTTAAGGGTAGAGGGGAGGGATATAAGAGTGACAGAGAG
This sequence comes from Sequoia sempervirens, assembly GCA_007258455.2. Lineage (NCBI taxonomy): Eukaryota > Viridiplantae > Streptophyta > Pinopsida > Cupressales > Cupressaceae > Sequoia > Sequoia sempervirens. The sequence goes on along the minus strand of VDFB02195745.1, from coordinate 54 downwards.
AGAGAGACCTGAGAGAGGGAGAGGGGGTAGGAGGGAGATAATTGAGAGAGAGAG